>JAVDBV010047612.1:0-36945 GCA_032619315.1 Piper longum
TATATATATAAAACGACTTTTCTTCCCCGGGCTAAAATCATATATGTGTATAAAAATGCTAGAATACCTCTTTACATAATCTGGTTTCAATTTTTTACTCACCAGGTTGTGCTAAGGTTTCTAGAAAAAATGAAAAAGTCCTGTTTGTGTTTGTTCACCGGCTCGTCTCTTCATCTATGATCGATTTTGAATTTTGATTATTTTTATAAACAAATTTGTAAATGTTATAATTCTATATTTCGTGCATTTTTAGCATCAATATTTATCTGGAAACCAACTTTGGGCAAAAAGTCCTTGTACATAGTCAAAATACTCTACTGCAAATATTTGTTCAAATTAATCTCTTATCTTTATTCTATATTTATTATATTATTTAATTATTTATTTGTTGCAAACACATATTATTCTCACAAAATATTAATACCTTATTTTTACAATCACACACACATACACTCTCTCTCTCCTTATAATTTCTCTCACGTTTTAATCAATATTTTAAAAAATATTTAAATAAATAAATATTATCACCATGAAAAGTTTAAAATTTAAAATTGATCTACCATAGAATATTTTTTTATTATAATCAAATAATAAACTTTAAAAATAACACTAAAATCATTAATTTCGATTGGTAAAATATTTATATCTGATTTGTATTTGTTTTGCTCTAATTGTTCGTTTAAATTTAGTCGAAAGCACGTGAGATATTGATCAGATTTGATCATTTGATTGTCAGGGCCCACCTCTATGCATCAGTGCATATAGATATCTCGGATTGTGACGGTTGCTTATTTTTCTCGTAGGTTAAAAAATTTAACCCGTTTACAAATTGACTTGGAAATATATGAAATAGTTAACTATGTTTTTATGTGCTGTGACATATTTTAATTCTTAAAATATATTTTCTCATAGACACATGCGATGCTTGTAGGGTGTAAATAAATCAAGTTGGTTCCTAAACTTTTTATATTTAGCTCAATTTAGCTTAAATTCGTATTTGTTAATTTTGTACTCGAAAAATATTCAGTTCGAAATAAATAATTTATTGAATAATGAATAAAGTTTGAGCTAAGATTGTTTGGCGCAACTTAACTTAAACTCAAGGTTGACGTGTTCAAATTCGAAAAAATATTCGGCTTAATTCTCTTATTGATGGTATTGAGGTAATATTAAACTTATATAGTGTTGGAAAAATTATTTGATCTTATATTAGTCAAGCATAAGCAAAATACAAATATTTACTCGCCTGAAACTCGGCTTAAACTCGAATAAAAAACATAACGAACCAAACATGAGCCAAGCTTAAATATTAGAATTTTAAATGAGCTCAGCTAGACCCATAATATATTAAAGCTCGTTAAGTAATCAAATAAATTTAAATATACTTATTAAAAACCAAATTGAATTCAAATATACCTTTATTCGGAATTTGGGTCATTTACACCCCTAAATGCTTGTATGCTTATATATATTTTTATTTTTTGTTTTTTCTTTTTTAAAGTGTGTATGCGTGCTTGTATTTTGCAATGAAGCTGAAGCCTTGAATTAATTAGTGGGACCCTAGCTGTTGTAATTGATGAAGTGTACTAAAAATAAAATTCATGAGAGTGCAAATGGTAGCCGCAAGTAGATAGGTCGGAGCATGGAAATAATTGGTGGGACCCCTAGCTGACTTATTTGACGAAGTGTACTAAAAATATATCAATACGTTGATGCTCGGCTATTAATATCCAAAATTATAATACAAAATAAACAAAAAATATCGAAATGTTAGTAAATATATTTTTTAAAAAGAAAAATCATACATTTTATCTTTGATATTAATTCTCGTAGCTGAATGGTAATAAAACTATTGTGTTCATAGTGATAACCACAAAGGAAATTAATCTTACACCGGATTTGGTTACACTAAAAACATTCTCCTGAAATTTTGAAAAATTTTATTCAATTTTTTTTTTCATTAAAAATATAAATTTTCTTAGAAAGTACAAAATAATGTTTGAAAAGATTAGCAAAAAAAAAAAAATTGCTAGAATTATAAATTGTGATATGATTTTTTTTCTAACAAAAATTTAAAATGATAGAATATAATTATTTATGAAACGACATCTAGAAGCCAACAAAATGCACCATCTATGTACCTTGCTTTGCATACTGCATTCAGGCTTTACCTATAAATGTTGCAAAGATTGACAAAATATTACCGTAACCCAGTTTGACAATAAAATAAGGATAGTTTTCACAGGTGAAAATACCAAATAGAATTCGAGCTTATGTGTGTACAATTTTATTCGACCCGCGCCAATTCACCCTTAGCTCATTCTATTATTTATTGAAAGCCCGAATACAAAGCCCAAGAGTAAGCGCCGTAATAGAGGTCCGATTATACAAATGAGAGAAGCCAGCTACCAAGCCCGTGTTCTTGAAAGAAAGATGGTTCTTTTAGAAAATCTGTAGGAGTATGGGTACAGTTAGTTGGACTCACGTAATCATGCACGTGGACGTATAATAGTGCATGAATTGAGATCTCTATAATTGAAATTAAGGTTACTAATTGAGCAAATTAGCTCGTGAGTATTTGACGTCCGGTTCGACTTAATTTTACTCGAAACTCAATATTTAAATAGTCGAATTTGAACTTGAATCGTAGGAGTTGAGTTTGAGGAAGACAGTGTTTGACTTTACTTAACTCGATTACAACTCGAATTTGACTCATAACTGAACTCAAACTCGATTAAATAAAATAATATAATAAAATATTTAATATTATTTGTCTACTCAAAATAAATAATATTATTAATTACGTACTAAATGATGGAGGTGGTGGTTTTTTATTTTTTATTTTTTTTGTTAAATTTGGATCGTCCTTATAATTGAACGATCATGATTAAAGTTTGAAACATAAATATTTTTTACCCTTAAAACTAAATTTAATTGTAACTAGTTGAATATTTATATACAATATAATAATAAAGTAGAAAAATATCTTAGATGAGAGGTCTTCACATTAAGGACTAAGTTGTGGATTCAATAGATGTTGAGTATATTTTTTAAGTGAGATACTTTTAACTTTATAATCGATGTTGACTATATTTTTTAAGTGAGATACTTTTAACTTTATAAACGAGCCAGTTTCTAGCTTAATCAAAATCTTTTCTTTATAATAGACACTGACTATATTTTTTAAGTGATATTTTTGACTTTATAATCGATCAGGTTTCGAGCTTAGTCAAAATTAAATAACTCGTTTGATCTAAAACAAAATTTAAATGAGTTTTAAATTATTCAAGTCGAGTTCAAGCAAAGTTAAACTATGTGGCTTGTATGGCAGCCTAACCTGAATATTTCAAAGAAGGATTTTCTCGGTTTGTTGGGGATATTTTGGAGATTAGTTGGAACCAACCTCGCTTATAAATACACCTACTTGAAAACGGGAATAGAGAAGCCTCCCGTCGTGTCTACTCCTCCAACGTCGTCGCTTTGCCGCCCTCATCAGTCGAAACCAGGAGTTACAGCTGCAGCACGTGCTATCCTTGTCGTTTGAGTCCTTGCAGTGAAGTCTTCAGATCATAAGCCCATGTTGCTGACAGCTGCCCCCACCACATCGCCACTGCAACAAAGAAGCATACAAAGAAGCATTGGAGCCCTTATGTCCTGCCCAACTAGAGGGTCCAGGTTGCCCACCTTTACCAACTTGGTGTGAAAGCCTTCCTACGTACTGTGCATGCATTCTCGATGCCGCATGCTATCGCTTTGCTGCTGCTCATTGTCTTGCCGATTGCTGGTGCTTGGCTCCGCTGTCCGAACGGACTATATAGCGGAGTCAAGAAATAAAGCAGCAAAAATCTATTGGAAAGTTTAAGTAAGAAAATTAATTAATTGTGAGTACTAATATCACCATAAATTAACGGTAAAAAATCTCTCAAACGTGCCTTTTCTCCTTTACTTTTATTCTTTGTATGCACAGCGTTCATATTCTTTGTACAGACTGGTAATAGCGCTTTGTTGTGATCCCCTGTCACCCAAACCTTCAACATTCAATTGTCAACACCGGTAGGCGGAGCTCTTGGAAACAGAGTAATTTTCTATCCCTATCAAGGGAAGTCTTCACATATCCTTCCTCCATAATGATTTTAGGCGAGGTAACTAAGTTGGACAACTTATCTAGCAAAATTCTCATGATTTTAGGCGAGGTAACTAAGATGGAATAGTCCCTCTAATATACTCAATATCCCCGCTGAAATATGATGAGAGGCTATTCTTCCTCGAATAAAAGGATCAAAACTTTCTGCCCACAAGATGGATTTATTTCCGGTTAAGCTAAGCTATAAGAGTCGGACACCCAATACATGAAGTAAGTCCGGATAAATTCTAATTTTTTTCCCTTGGCTTCATCTTCAAAGAGCGTTTTGGGTAAGAAGCTTGCATTAACCACAAATCTCAACAGTTTTCAGCCCTTCTGGGATTATAGAGCAAACATCAAATAATTCTGCAAAAATGCAGGAAAATTTAAAATTGTAGCCAAATTTTTTTTTAAAAAAATAATTGTAAACAATACCTTAGACATATACTTTGTCTCTAAATTACTCCCAAAACACTTTTTTCGACCAATTCCATCCCACTCTTGAGCCACATATTGTAGCTCATAAAATACGTTTCTTCTATCACAATTCTGATTATAAAATTCGCTACATGAACCCTCTCCGAACGCATGGGCAATGACCGGTATGTCAGGACTCGCCAATTCAGTTTTAATCTCTAAATGAGAGGACTTGATTGAAGGACCCTTATCTACCTATTAGTTCAAAGATAGACACAACCTTCTGTATAATTCAAATAAAAGGATTAGTGTTTGTTCACACACCTGTTTCTTTAAGCTAGTCAACTTTAGTTATAAGTCGAAAGGACACACGCGTAGAGAAGATGATACAAAGCAATCCAAGCAGTCATAGGATACACATTAAATAAGTAAACAGAACACACAATACTGACAAAAATTTATAGGTGATGCAATGCAAGTTCCAAATTCAGCCCATCCCCGTGACAACTTAACTTCAAAAATTTAATTAGGCCAAAAACAATTCACACTTTGATTTAAAAAATTCCCACAAAACAATTACCAGCTTTTCTAATTCAGTAAGTAAGCAAAAATCCATGCTTCAACAAGCACCACAAATCCTCCATGTAAATGGGCAAGCCAACCCCGCTCATACCAGCAACAGCGAGGTAATGCGGCGGCGTTTTGGAGGGAGGAGGATCTACCTGCGGTAGATAGAGAGAGAGGTAGGAGGACAGGGATGGGGAGGTCACAGGGGGGCTTGTGGGCGGTGTCGACGTGCCAAGGTGGTTGGTCCACGACAGTTACAATCAACATATTATCGGATTAAAAAAAATGAAAAACAATAAACAAATTGACCAACAAAATCAAAACTTGGACCTAGCCTACCACAATCAATTACATGCAAAACAAAAATTTACCTACCAAATAATCCAATAATCCAATAATGGGTGAACAATCAATGTATAATCAGATTAAAAAAACACACCCAAAATAAAATTTACCAACAAAATCATTAATCAGACCTAACCTAATATCCATAAGCAAAACAAAAATCTACCAAATGATCCAAAAATCTGCTATGGCAACGACAAACGTCGACGAGGGGTAAGCGGCTAAAGCAACGGGGCAAAGGCGATGGCGACGGAGGCAAATGGCCACGACAACATTTTGACAAACCCTTTGCCAAACTTTAAATCTACCTGAAAACATTTTGTATATTTATTTCGTTAAAATAGGGGAGCTAAACTAACACAACCAAACACCCTGTTAGCCAATGAAAAATAATATCCAATCTCATTAATAATTGCATGAAATATACATCTTCTCCACATAAGAGTTCAGATGCTCATAATGAAAGAAAGTTACTAGAACATGCAATATCTATATCGATTGGAAACCTTCAATCTTGTGTGTAGTTTCTCTTTCGCAACAGCTCACACAGAGCTAAATCATGCGAATACAATTGCCAAACAAAAGATAAAAAGAAACTACTAAGACAAATTCGTCCTCATCTCGATCATGACTCCTTTTTCGCTATAATCTATCAAGGAAGTTTACATTATCAGTGTTGATGCCTCCTCGTCTATCCCAGCAAAGAATGGATCCACAAGTAGCTCTGCCGCCGAGGGACGCACCTTGGCATGGATGAGGCACTTCTCGATGAACGCCCTCCCCTCCTCATCCTTCACCTTCTCCATGGCCTTGGGTCGCACCCCCGTCAACACCGCCCGATATATCTCCACGAAGCTTTCGCGCTACAAGAAGAGGATATCAAGACTCACCATCTCCATCAAACACAGTCCGAACGAGTAGATATCCACCTTCTCCGTATACTCGTTGTACAGCTCCGGCGCCATGAACTTCGGTGTGCCTAAGATGGTGTGGGCGGAGTGGCTCTCGTCGACGGCCGCGAGGCCGAAGTCGCCGAGCTTGACCTTGCCGAGATTGCCCTTAATGAAGATGTTGGCGCAGTTGAGGTCGCAGTGGATGATGCCGGGCTCATGGCGGTGCAAGTGGTCGAGGCCACGGAGGATCTGCCGCGACCACTTCTTGATGGCGCTGAGGGAGACATGTCGGTGCTTCTTCCTGTACTGCCGGAGGCTGCCGGAATCGCAGACCTCGGTGATGAAGTTGAGGGTTTTGCACTCCTTGTCCTTCCACAGTTCGAACAGCCGTATGACGTTGTCGTGCCGAAGCTCCTGAAGCAGGCTGACCTTGGTGTATAGCCGGTCGATTATCGATCGTCGGAGAAGCAGCGGAGCTTGACCTGATTCCATGAAACCTCTGTGCATTATTTGAGGTAGAAGGCACTGTACACCTATTTCATGGAACCCGACCCAAGTATGTCACGGTATCAGCCGAAGCCACCGGTAGGATTGACCTCGGCGAAGGGCTCGCCATCGCTCATATTGGTGTTGGTTTTGATGCGGCTGTGGTTGGGTGATACAAATAAACTTAGTTCGGTGTAATAGGTGGGAAAGGGGCAAATATGTAAATTCACATAGAGCATTTGAAGTATAAAAGGAAGGACGGTTGTGAAATAGGGGGAAGAAAAACAATACTATGTTCTTATTGTGGTTCTCTAATTTGATGATATCAATTCCATTTCCATTTCTTTGATTCAATTAGTTCAATATTTCATGTTAGTAGTTATCCATGGCTCGTGCTAAGAAATTTCAGCAAGTAGATAAAGGAAAGGAGATTGTCATTGCTGCTCCTAAAGAAGAAGGAACTACCAAAATGTTATCAGAGTGGGGCGAGGGAGCACTAGCAGTAGCATCTTCAGCTTCAATGACGGAGGAGTTGATTGAGATTAGAAAGGAGCAAGCGCAAAATCGGAAGGTACAATCTCAATTACTCTATATACTTTATGAACTATCATCTAGATTTGATGAATTTTTCAAAATCAAAAGTGGGGAAAATAGTAAAAGTGTGGTGAATCATTTTATAAATGGTATGAGTGTGGAAGGGAGGATCAGTAATAAAGGTAATCTGATCGATGAAATGCCTCATTTCCATCGATCTGAAGCTCCTACTGATTTTAGATGTGGTGGTGGGAGAAATTCACTGCACACTATTGATCGACGGGAGATTGAATCTTCAAATGGAGGATCAAGAGGATTTCTAAGGAATCCTCAAGATGACGATCATTTGAGGGTGGTGAAATTGACTTTTCTAAAGTATGATGGAATAACAGATTCATGCCATGGTTTAGTAGATGTGAAAATTTTTTCAAATTACATAAGGTGAAACCACAATTTCAAGTTTGATTAGATAGCTATTATCTGGAAGAGGAGGCTTGATTTTGTTTGATATGATTGAACTCCAGGAAGAAATGACATGGCAGAATTTAAAAGATGCTATGAATCTGCAGTTTGGACCTATTAATTATGAAGATTTTTATGGCGATCTAACAAGACTCAAACAAGATGTAGCAGTCAGAGATTATATTATAAGATTCACTAGACTTTTTTCACAAGCTGGTTACATGTCTAAAAGATAAAAGGTTAGTAGTTTCACATGTGGACTTAAGCTGCAATTGAGGGTGGGAGTTAAGTCACATTTGCCAATTTCGCCTTTGGAGGCACAAGGTTTAGCAAAGCACTTCGAACCTAAGGTTTTAATGGAAAGTAGGGTGCAATATAATTTGAGAAACAAAACGTGTTTAGTGGATTCCCAAAGTGCTCGACCTAAACATGAACTGGCAGCTACAACTACAAATGTTAGTGCACCAAATCCCAACGAAGTAGGAGCTGTAAAAAAAAAAAACTGTCAAACAATTACAAGAAAGGAAGGAGTTGGGGTTGTGTTTCAAATGTGATAAAAAATACACTCTGGGACATAGATGTAAGCAGTTTCTCTAGATTGATGGCATATTAGATGAGGAGGATTCAGCAGAAAGTGAAGACGATATTTTGCAAGTGGAGGATGTCAACAGTAAGGACAACTTACCATCTATTTCATTGCATGATCTTATAGGTACTTCAACATCGAATACAATGAGAATGTTTGGGAGAATTTATGGCTAGCAGGTGTCCGTATTGATTGATTCAGGGAGCTCACATACAAAGATTATACAAAAGCTGAGGATCAAGGTTCAATCCAGCGCTACATTGAAGGTACAAGTGGCAAATAGACAGCAAATGATGTGCAGGGAAATGTGTTAATATACCCCTTGAGTTACCTGGACATCTGAATTTTTTGCATTACATTAGGTGTTCAATGGTTGAAGACATTGGGATCCATTATCTGGAACTTTGAATCTTTAACCATGTCTTGTACTAAAGATGAGGTTCACACATCATTACAAGGATTAGCTACTCCACCTTCTCAATAGTGCAGCAACAAGCAAATGTCTAATATCATAAAAAAGCAAAATCATGGGCTTCTTATGTAATTGCAACTAGAGGAGGAAGGATGACAATGTTTTCAACTTTAAACTTTTCTAAGGGACGTAGAATAGCAAGAATTGCAAGTATTATTAAACAGATTTGGTAAGGTGTTTCAAACTCCTGCAACACTTCCTCCTAAGAGAACACATGATCATAGAATTCCTTTGAAGGAAGGAGTGGGACCAGTGGCTATTAAACCATATTGTTATCCTTTTTTTCAAAAGAATGAGATAGAAAAGCAAGTTTAGGAGTTGTTGGAAGGAAACATTATTCAGATCACAACCAGTCCCTATTCATCTCCTATTTCATTGGTCAAGAAAAAAAACGGGAGTTGGAGGATGTGTATTGACTATAGAGCTTTGAACAAGGATTCTCAATACCTTATATTGATGAGCTCTTGGACGAGTTACATTGTGCATCTTATTTTTCAAAGTTAGATTTATGATCAGACTATCATCAGATTTTTATGCATGAGGAGGATGTACACAAAACAACTTTTCAAACACATCAAGGCCATTATGAGTTTACATTGATGCCATTTGGATTGACCAATGCTCCTTTCACATTTCAATCTTTGATGAACTCCATTTTTGCTAAGTATCTTCGACACTTTATCTTAGTTTTCTTTGATGATATATTGGTATACAGTAAAACATAGATTGACCATTTACAACATTTTGAGAATACCTTGATGTTTTACAACAGCAACAACTATTTACTAGGAAAGAAAAATGTAATTTTGTCATGAGGAAAGTGAAGTATTTAGGTCATGTAATTTTAGCAAATGGAGTGGATATGGACTTGGATAAGACATCTGTAGTGGTTAATTGGCCAATACCGAAGTCTATCAAATAGATTCGAGGGTTCTTAGGCTTGACAGGTTATTATAGAAAGTTCATCAAAGGTTATGCAACTTTAGCTGCCCCACTCAATGATCTTTTAAAACGGGATGCTTATGTTTGGGATGAAATGACAGAAAAAGCATTTAATGACTTGAAGGCAGCTTTGACAAGTGTTCCACTCTTAGCTCTTCCTAATTTTTCACTACCTTTTGTGGTTGAATGTGATGATAGTGGATTCGGATTGAGTGTTGAATTGATGCAAGAAGGCAGACCTATAGCATATTTTAGTAAAATTCTTCATGGTCGAAATCGTCTCATGTCTACATATGAAAAGGAAATTCTAGCTTTGATTTTATCCATCAAAAAATGGTGCCATTATTTATTGAAACACAAGTTTATTGTCAAAACTGCTCATGCTAGTTTGAAATACTTGTGGAAACAAAAGGAATGGCTTACTAAATTGATTGGATATGACTTCAACATTGAGTACAAACCAGGGAAAGAAAACAGAGTTGCTAATGGGTTATCGCAACAATTTGATAGTCCTTCTTGTCCATAGTTTGAATTGCGTGATGAAGATAAAAACCAGTTGACTATTGCTGCAATTTTGATGCTAGTACCACAATTGATACAAGAGATCAAAGTTTCCTATACAACTAATTGACAACTTCAAGCCTTATTGCAGAAGTTCCATGAAGGGAAACTCTCAGCTAAGTGGACGTATAAGGATGGAACAAGAACATAATTTATTTAGCTGCTCATACTGATTTGATACCATCATTTTAAAAGAATTCCATGAGGGCACACATGAAGGAGTTCTCAAAAATGTCAAACTATTGAGAGCTGTGGTTTATTGGTCAAGAATGCATCAAGATGTGATTACATTTATCAGAAATTGTAATATATATCAAAGATTCAAATACTCTACAATGCTACCTCTTGGATTGCTCGAGCCTCTTCCCATACCTCAACAGATTTGGACAGCCATCTCAATGGATTTTATTACAGGGCTTCCACAGAGTTTGGGGAAAGATTCAATACTGGTAGTTGTTGACAGATTATCCAAGTATAGCCATTTTCTCGCTATTTCACACCCATTTGCCGCAATTACCATCGCTCAGCTATTCTTTGATAATATCTTTAAGTTGCATGGGATGCCTACATCGATTGTTTGTGACAAAGATAGTACCTTCACAAGTGATTTTTGAAATGAATTGTTTCGTCTTCAGGGAGTGGCTTTCAATTATAATTCAGCATACCACCCACAAACTGATGGCCAAACTGAAGTCATCAATCGAGTGTTGGAACAATATCTGAGGTGTTTCACAAATGAAAAGTATAATTCATGGGCGGAGTGGCTATCATGGGCAGAGTTTTGCTATAATAGAGGCTACTAGTTGACCATTAAAATGACACCTTTTGAAGTAGTTTACAACATGCCTCCACCCACACTTTTATCTTATGTTCCAGGTACTACTAAGCTGCAAGAGGTCGATTCAACTTTGCGCACAAGGGATCAATTGTTATTTGAGTTATGGGAGAACTTGAAGAATGTGCAATTAAGAATAAAGCATCACCATGATTTAAGACGAAGAGATGAAGAATTTCACATTGGGCAGAAAGTCTATTTGAAGCTTCAACAATATCGTCAACATTCAGTTCTCTCCAACAATATTACTAAATTAGCAGCTAAGTACTACAGTCCTTTTCCTGTTGTTGAGCGAATTGGAAAGGTTTCTTATAGATTAGAGCTGATGAGTGGAAGCCAAATTCATAATATTTTTCATATTTCCCAATTGAAAGCAGCTGTGGTGCCTGATGTTAGAGTTTATGCCAACCTACCAACGTCTTTGTCCTCTGCAAATGACTTAGCGTAAGTCTTTTGAGCTGCATATGCAACAAGTCGATCTTACTATTGAATTCCTCTGTTAGTCTTTTTGTTTGGTGCATTTTGTTTCATTCAACATTGCGGAAAAGGTTTTTTTTTTTGTTGGGGGGTATTTGATACAAATAAACTTAGTTGGTTGTAATAGGCAGGAAAGGGGCAATGATATAAATTCACATAGAGCATTTGAAGTATAAAAGGAAGGGATGGTTGTGAAACAAGGGGAAGAAAAACAATACTCTGTTCTTATTGTGGTTCTGTAATTTGATGATATCAATTCCATTTCCATTTCTTTGATTCAATCAGTTCAATATTTCGTGTTAGTAGTTGTCCATGGCTTCTGCTAAGAAATTCCAGCAGGTAGATAAGGGAAAGGAGATCATCATTGCTACTCCTGAAGAAGAAGGAACTACCATTGAGGTGGAGGGCGGCCAAGTAGCCGTCCTCGGTGTAGTGCTAGGATGGCACCGATGGATGCCTCCTTACCTTGGCCATGACTAGCAACTCCTTAACCAACTTATCTGCAAACATCAAAAATTCAACATAAAGACCGATTCGTAAATAAAAAAAAAGGCCTTGGAGTGGATTAATTAACTTGACAAACTACCCAAGAACCAAAGCTAAATAAGAAATAGATGAAGACTAAGTCAAGAAATCAACAAGAAAACTACCTTACGACACGAATTGTAAATAAAATTTTAAGAACTCAAATTCGATCGAGCATGCATATATGTAACATATCTGAATCATGTTTAAATCGAACTAAGCAATAACAGAAACCTCAAACTAGCCTAGCAATAATCACCGATATTCTCAGATGCACCCGGTAAGAACTCTATAAACCATGCCCTAAACATTAAAATATTAATCCCTATATATCTTTCAAAGAAAAACCCAACAAAAAAAAAACACCAAACTGCATGCATCAAGAAATAGACATGCACCAAGAAAATTTGGCTGAGAATAATTCAATCATCGAGTTTATCAAAAGAACTAACTCTTATAACGTGCAAAAGAAGAGGCGATGGTAATGAGAGAGAGCGAAGAAGAACAACGTACTTGCACAAAGAGATGTAGCAGATAAAAAGAAGAGAAGACGAAACAATCAAAGCAGATCGAAAATTCCCAAAACATAATTTGAGGCATACGATATCGAAATATTGAAGAAGAATTAAGTGGAGAGGGGAATTTATAATGAACTTGGAACTTTTGGTTGGGTTTCCCCAAATGACAAGAGCTGACGGCCAGAAAATGCAATACTTAACACGAATAAAGTAAATTAGGAATATAATGTATTTTCGGGTCAAATAGTTTGCCAAAAATAAGGAATAATTAGATTTCTTAAGATTGACTATTAGTATGCCCTTTTATTTAAACTATCTTAGACCCACTCAATGTAGGGGCTATGCCAGACAAACTTTCAAAATTTTATTTAAAAATAAAATAAAAAATATATAACGCCCAAAAATTATTAAAAAAATTCACTTTTAAGGAAAGTATGATAAAAATATATTTAATAAATTTTAATTCTAAAAATTTTGTAAAAACCATCTAAGATGTTTCAGTATTAATGGTTAGAGAAGTTATGAGATGGATATGAGATTATGATTTTAGTAGATGTCACTATAGATGTCATGATGGGCTTAGAGACACGCCTTGTCTTTTTATGTGCTAGAGATTTGGATGACTATTGGTGTCAACATGTTAAGTTAAGAGGGGTTGAGTTGAATGTTGATCAGGACAACTTAGAATTTTTGTGACCACACTGAAGGACTTGCTCGTCTTTCGTATGTCACCACATTAGTCCTTCGTTAGGATATGATGTAGATTGTAAGATAGAGTTAAAAGAGATACCACAAGTAGGGAGCCTGGCGTGAAACATGAGAAGAGACCTTTGAGTGGCTTGAATAGATCCATCAAGCATAGTCTGAGATCTACATTGAGACACATAGACCTTGAGACAGATCCTTGCGGATGGAGGATGTGCCTATGCCAACCGATCCACTTAAGCACTTGGAACATTTGGAGCACAGATGAGAGTTAGGGAAGATGACTTGAGATGGACCACTGCTAGGAGATAGCAGTGAATGAGGATGAGTAGTAAAATGGATCTACAGTCTCATGGATACTTCACTGCCTCTCCCTCTTCCACTAGTGTATGATTTTATTGGCTACTCTTCAACAAACAAAGTCATGAACACACATGGTTGGAAAACTTGAGCAGAATTGTTAGTAGCTCAACATTATCTTTCTATCTTATGTGTCACCACTATGATCTAGACTCCTCCGGCTTAGACAGACATAGTTAGATAACTTGAGCTGAGTTGATAGCAACTACCTATGGGGAGATAAACACATAGAGATAGAGACAATAATGGGTTCACGAAGTACATGATGAGGATCATATATTCAGTAGTTGGAAGCACAATTGTCGTCCGTGATGCACAACCATCGTTCGTATATTGCACTACCACCGACCGAGTGGAGCAGTTATTGTGGAAGGGCCAAGTAGTTACCTCACCCTATATGAGGACAACTACTTGAGATTCTTAGCTTTACATAGAGACCACATGTCATAGTTTTAGAGTAGAGTAGAGTTAGAGATTAAAGATAAGATATAGCTACAGTGGCACCAACCAGACAGAGGAAAGTTAGGTGCACTAGAATTATTCGGATGTGATGGCGCATGATTAACTTCATTGGCCATCTTGCATACCATCGCCTTGACCTGACATCCTTAGGTCAGATGTGTATTGCTAGATAGTATTAGTGTATTGATGCATATGGACAGAGTTAGAGAACATGGCAATATGACCTCCAGATGGGAAGGTCGCATTGGTCAGATTGTTTTGTCAGCATGATAGCAGATGTATGAGTTATAGCTAGGGCTACGGATTAGATGATTATCAAATGGTCAGACATGCAGTATGACCTTATCCAATGAGTGGAGTTTGACTCGTATTAGAATTTTGGCATAGAAGATAGGTTCAGTGAGGGAGTGTCCATTAGGGAGACAGTGTTTCTCTTGCGCTTTTCCAACATGATTAGGTCCTTACATTGAGACATAGAATTGAGCCTTTGCCATAAGTATAAGAGGTATTTTCATGGTACCGTTTAGGACTTACATCGCAGGTAGTCGATAGTAGACTAGTCTAGAGGAAACAACTTCACCCAAGCTTGGGAGCGACGCAGATAAGGGCTTTAGTCAGACCAAACCACAATAACCACTAGTCATGTGGGTCAAGATTAGTGCTACAAATCGGTACGGGACGGCAGGTCACATACCACTGAAGATGTAAAACCCCGAAAAAAAAATTTAGGTTATTTTATTCAGGGTTTTGTAAATCTTAGAAGGAACCATAAATAATATTTAATTAAATTAATTATCAAGAATCAAATCATAAATTATCAATTATAACCTTTAGAGTACCGGTACAATGGTATTTATGGATAAGTTTAAATAATTTTTATTTATTAAATTTTTGGGATTGGGAATCACCATTTAGACATTCATTTGCTTTAACTCAATCGTCAATTTTTTGACTTTTCGTTATCACACAAATAAATAGTTGGTATTTAATATATTTATGTGTGATTACATTCTTTTATGTAAAAGTTTAATGTAGTGGCTTCTTGAATTCCATACTCATTCTTCAATATAAATGAGAATTCTATTGATGGTAAATAAAACATCAACTTGATAATTTGTGAGCATATTTGGCTCACAAAGGGAAAACTTTTGAAAAGTTTCATTCATATTAGGATCACATGTCATAGTTACGGGTGCCTCATCACAATTTCAGGTCCGTATAATTATTCAAAATGTTATATATTCCTAGTTGGGAGTCTTGGTCGACTTGAGCCCACATTCAATCACCATGCGCCGAGCGCAATCGAGGTTAAAGAATTGAGTCAGTCCGACATAGGGTAACACCTTTAAAATTTTTGAGAGATTAAATACGTGCTCCCATGCCAAAAGGGGTGACAGGGCACAATGGCGCAAGACGACTCATTATGCACTTGTGAAACCGAGAGGGTGAGTCAATGGAAAATATTGATAACTAGAGGCCATGGGCCACGTAGCGTGTGTTTGCATACATGAGATTATAGTTGGATGGGGCGGCCACCCTCCCAGCATAATAAGAGCTCAACATAGGCTCATAATCACTAAAAGACTTGTTGTGGAATAGATTAACTTATTTTTTGTAATTTTATGACTTAATATTTTTATCACTAACGTAAAATTGCTTCCGCAGGTATGAGCATTATGAAAGGTTGGGTAAAGTTGGGATAGCTGGAGGACTATGCTATTAAACAATTTTTTTTTCTTTTATATGTTGTTATACTTTGAGGTTGTTTGCATTGCAGTGGGATTTTAGTTCGGTTTATGGGGCTTACATTATTTCGAGCATTTATATTATATTTTATGTTAAAATATTGAAAATTAAAAGAAAATTAATTTACGAGACATTTAGTCTAGTATAGTAACACTTGGCTCGTCGCTCAGAATGGGTGGGTTGTTACAGAAGAGTGGATGAGACATGTGTCAAACCTCACTATGAGTTCCCGTAAACTCAAGGGGAGATAGTGATTCTTTGGGTTATTTGAACCATGCTCGTTTAGAAGTACTTGACTAGTACAATATCGAGAAACACATTCCTACTATTAGTTGATTAAAATAGAGTCCACTTAGGAGCCATCTCTTAGACTCGTCGTTGATTGGCTATTTCATTGGCTGGCTACTTATGGCGAAGTCCAATCATAATAATCTTGGAGACATCTCGATGGACCTACTCATATTTTTGAGTCACCCAATATCCTATACAGAGTTTCATTAGCCCACCGTGACTTAGACAGATATCCTTACATCACCATAGATAAGAGACATGATGTCAAACGACGTGAGGATGGGACATCGAGTTGGAGTCCTAGTGGAGTGAGACCAGTTTTCTACGAGACATCTCGTCTCTATCCATGTGACAAGAGATGTCAGATAGAGCCGAGCCTTCACTCAAGTACTTTTATACTTACCCTTCCAAATATGTTAGTCTTACTATCTATTTTCCAAATGGTTGAGATGAGCATACATTGAGCAGTGCATGTGAAACAAACTAGATGCAGACTCTATAGTTCCATGCAGAGTATGCTTTCATACTCCTTGAGGCATATTGTACATGTATTAGTAGTCTTGCCTCCATTCCATCATAGAGAGCTCCATTTAATAGTAGTTAGTGGTTGTATAGATAGTTACAAGAGCCATAACACGCAGTAGAGTCATAGCAGCTATCCTTGTTCCATTATGGAACAAAGTGAGACATTTGACTCGTGAGTGAGTTAGCTAGGACCTAGTGAGCAGTCCAGTTTCTCTTCTAGGGATACCTGAGTGTTTGACGTAGACTGGTGGTGAGCCATACAAATCATTAGGATATACCTGTATTTGGTACTAGAGTCCACTATATGCTTGTAGGACTCGTAGGGCACTTAGTATAGCCATAGGATCTGGAGTAGAGTGTCCTAAGGGTACCCGTAGTTAACCTATTATATTGATGAGGATCAGGGAGACATTAGTAGATCTTAGGCTGCATACCTTGCACCGATATAGTTTTTCCTAATGTAGTACAAACTAGTATGTTGTAGTACTCTAGAGTACCGGCTTGGCCACCGAGTAAGCCTTTAGGGATGAACATAGGCTTTTTCCCGCCAAGGTCATTGCATTTCAGTCCTCATAGTTGGAGTGATCCTAGGAGCTAGTCTAGTCATGATGATTCTACTCTGTATGGTCAGTCCAGCCTAATAATTATAGCATGTATGGTCAGTTTAACCAGATGGTTCCAACATATATGGCATGTTTAGCCAGATGAATAACCATGTATGGTTCTATCCAACCAGATTATTAAGGAGCTAGCAAGCCTCATCAGTGTTTAAAGTTTTAGCATCATGTTGGTCCATTTGGGTTGTATGCAGCTAGCCTTTGAGGGAGAGCTACCTTGCAGGTTATAGCTCGATAGCTTTAGATTTACGAGATTAGTGGCATCTTCAATTGAGTCTTCTGATTGTAGTTAATGTGAGAAATTTTGAGGACGAAATTTTTATAAGGCGGAGAGGTTGTAAAAGCCAAGTTTTGGGTTAGGGTTTTACCAAATTTTGGTTTTGCCTAGTTCGGGCTAGTCTTCAGTCGGTTCAAACAAGCTCAAGCCAGACCAATTTTCAAACTATGAGTATGAACCCTGATAGACTTATGAGCATGTTGTCGTGGTTGAGTATGCCCGACATGTAGATGATTAAAGCATGAGTTATTAGTGTATACTGAGGTATACAAATTTGTTTGTATATGTTAATTAGGGTTTTAGGCCTAGATCTAGGCCGTTGCAGCGTTTAGTTTCCATTTGCCATTTTCAGGGTATCTCATTGCACGCATCATAGAGATTTTAGATCATCAGATTGTGTTCATATGGGCCCAACTTGATTGAGTCAGAGATTTTCGCTTGATTGAATTCAGGGTTTGAGGCCCATTTAGCCTTCTTGCCTCGACTCCCGCTGATAGAGTCATTTTTAGGACTCAAATCAGTTTCGACATTGAACGGTCTTAATCTGAGCTTTTCGTCCACATGTATATTGTATATACCCGTAGGTAAGTCCCACTAGACCCCACGTTATCAGATGTTCAGATCATGCCATGTGGCAAGATTTGAGCCGTCCACATCAACTCTAGTTTTCGCCCATTGATATTTTAAATATTTCCATTTATTTTTCTAGTTTTCTACCATTACTGCCACCACCACTTCAGCTGACCACCGGCGAGTCTCTGCCTCACCCCCGGCCATTGGATTGGTATGATTGTTGCCACCTCATGGCCGACTATCAGTCCGTACCCACGATAGCCACTGGTGCCACCACCAGTGACAAAGTTCTTGCTGTTGATTTTCACCACCATCGCCACCTTTTCGAGCCATTTTTTGGCACCAGCGAGCCACCCCCAGCCAATCCGACCACCCAGAAAGCTTCTCCTTGCCAGGATCTTTTCTCTGAGATTGACCCTAACCTCTGCTGTGACCGCGATCATCGCCGGCGACTAGCACTTGCACGTCGACATTTTCAATCCATTTCGATAGTTTTCTGACCAGCCACCAGCCGGACAACACCGACCGCCATCCCACATAGCTTCCTCAATCGAAGGCCGATCCTTTGAGACCACCCACACCCACCGGCGTGGCCGTAATTGCCGCGTATCCAGCACTGATACCACCCCCTTTCCAACCAATTAGCGGTCAGACTCTGGCGATCGTCACCATCAGCACCTCCTTCTATGCCCTCCATCAATCTAGACCGACAGCAACAGTCATGCCATAGCCGACGTTTTTCAGTGATGGGCATTGCCGCCCTCCGGTTGGCCCGTTTGCCTGTGATAGCATCCACCACCCGCGTTCGCATCTGCCTGGTTTTGCTCAACTCCACCTGTCCAAGCCCATGTCCAAGTCCATCAATCAAGACCAGCCCAGCCGACCCAACCCAACAATTTATTAAACCCAGACCAAATCGAGTCAACTGACTCAGTCTAGTTCAAGAACTATTACATTAGTCTAGATGTATTCACATGATTTAGCATATTTTGGTGTTATGATTACTTTTCATTATTTCTTATTTTATTTATTTATTTATTGATTATTATTCATTTCTTCTTATTCGTGTATTCATTCATTATAATGCATGTTTATATAATTATTTATTATTAATATCGACATATTTACTTGTTAATATTAGTCATATTTATGTTTACAAAATTGAATTATTAATTACTTTATTTATTTATTCATGATTATTTAATCTTTGTCATTTATATATTTCTTAACTATGATGAATGATTATGTGACTCATTATTGTTAGTGATAATGTGTTTATTCATAGATGTTATTTTTTTGTTCATGTTTATCTTATTTTATTTGTTTAATTGATTGATTATTAATTATTTTCTTACTCGTATTATTATTTATACTTATTTAGTCATATGCTCGTATATTTGATATTTATATTATTATTCTTCATGATTAATTAATATTAATCATTTGTTTAATTATTTATCTATTATTTATTTAATTAATTGTTTGGTTTTTTATTTAATTATTTATATGTTTACTAACACGTGTATATATGAAATATACGCTTGTTTAGTTGTGTATTTATATAGTATAATTATATTATTATTTTCTGATTAGAGTATTATTTATGTCCATGTATTTATTATTTACCTAATTATCTATGAGTGTATTTATTTGTTTATTTATTTATGTGTTTTTTATTATTATTAGGTCTCGATTTGCATGCCAGGTGTTTAGTTGTAGGCATGTTTGCACTGTTTTCTTTATTAGGATATATTGATGATATAAGCATACGCTATGAGCATGTATAATATAAAGATGTTAGTATTTTACTTATCAGTTAGTTTCCATGTGGGTTACGGAGTCCGAGCTCACCGTAGAAGTGTCGAAGTGCTTGGAGCTTGGACCACAGGTCCGCAAGACTCCTTTTTCTTGATCTCTACTTGACTCCCAATATGTTGCGTTTAACCGAGTTTTAGTAGTAGGACAACATCAGCGGTGTTTTATCGGATCCCTTGGAGGTCAAGTCATTTAACTGTGTTTTCTACACTTGTTTAAGAAAGCTAAAAGGTTGGGATCCATTGTTGGTTTTCAAACTTTAGCTCCATAAATATATTATACAAGCCTCTTCCCCAAACTAATTATATAAGTACGTGCATTTTTATAGATTTCACGAATAAAAGAGTGAGCGGTATAGAGATATTTATGGACTGCACTAGTACTCCTTCAAACCCTAAGGTAGTGTGGTGTATGAGTGTTTGAATAATTTCAATGACATGTAAGTATACATGGCCAAAACAAGTAATATAATGATAAATTTAAGTATCGTCCAACATAGAGTTGAATTTCCTTAAATTAATTAAAGCAAAAGAAATTAATAATAAAACAAAAATAATCGACTCAACTAAACCTAAGTAATAACTTTAAATGAAAGAAAGAGTGATATTGATAAAATTCGTTTTAGAGTCAAATTTCCGTTAACATGAATTTAATATTCATCACATCCCACTCTTATTTTTTATTCCCTTGGATTGTCGATCTAGGATAATTATATGACATGGTGTCTCCCGCTCCTTCATGCTTATATTATTTTGCCTTAATTTCTACCTCCAAGTGATAATTGACTAATCAACAAAATAACGCATTAAGATTTACCTTACAATCGCATATGGTGTTATGTATCTCCCAACCACAACGACAAACAAGTTACAAGAGTCGTCATATGATGAATTGTCAATGACTAATCTAATTAATTTCTCCTAAAATCTAAAATCTAAAATTTAATTAAATCTCATGATCTAAGAAATAAATGATCAATCTATTCTTAGCATTAGGAACATAATAATTCAAACAACCCATTTGAATAAAAGAGTAAGAGGTTGAAATGAATTCAATTAAACCAGGTTAAGTTTCATTTTTCTCTAGAACGAAATTAAGGATTACTCCATAATAAAAATGGAAAACATGAAAAAGAAGAAACTACTTCTTATTATGAAAAGAAAAGGATTATAAAAATTAGAACTAATTATATAGAAGATGTGATACCCAGGAGATACAAGAATTCGAGGAAGGATTCCAAAATTAGATGCGGATTAATTGATTATGATTGTGATGAAGTTTCCAATTTTGACAAGAGTGCCAAAGCAATGTATAGCCAACCACATCGAGCTTTATCAACACAAAAAATTGTAGCCATGAATGGGTGGGGTCCAATGCTCTAACTAGCAAATCCTAAGCTTAATTTGTTCCATCTTTTCTGCATTAAAACACCAAAATTAAGCATATCTCATACAATATTAATTAGCTAGAATATAATGAGAAATATAACCTAATTAATAATGTTTACACCCGAGAAGTACAAAATCACATTAAAGACCTGAGTAAATATTACATATTTTAAACACTTAACACACCTCCAAATTTAAACTTTTGCGCGTCCCGAGAAAACACTACTTAAAAAAAACAAAATTTTACTACAGAAAAATATTTAATCCCCATTATGTTCTCATATGATTCTTAATCAAACCTCAAGAGTCAACAAGATGTCAATCTAATCAGAAATTCCTTTTCATCAATCACACCCAAAAGAAGGCTCTCCGTGTGATTGTGATAGTCCATTGATTAATCATTCTCATCTGCAATCAAAAGAATACAACCAAGCACATGCTTAAATATATTTACCTTTTCCTCCTATCTCCACTAATATAGGCAATGTCAATTCAAAGAAATCAATAAGTCTTTATAGGTTGTAACAGGGCCACGGGCTAGGACCAAAAATAGGATAAACAGGATAAAACAAATCAGAGGCTTATATGCACCCTAGCATTAAAAATCCTTTCCAAATCCTGACATATATGTATAACAAAACCCCAAACACCGTAACAATACAACACAGACTTCCTTAAATGTTGGAGTGAGTTGATCTGATATAAAAACTAACATTGTTTTGATTATCCATTGACTACCTGCTGCTTTTTCTTTTTTCTGTTTTTTCAAACCAGTGGAAGCTCATTGCTTCATCTTGTATGTACCAGTGGAGGATCATTGCCTCATCTTTTTTTTTTCTTCATTGT
The DNA here is from genome assembly GCA_032619315.1 of Piper longum. Taxonomy (NCBI): domain Eukaryota; kingdom Viridiplantae; phylum Streptophyta; class Magnoliopsida; order Piperales; family Piperaceae; genus Piper; species Piper longum. The sequence goes on from JAVDBV010047612.1 coordinate 22,349, forward strand.
TTTATTTTTTACAAAACAAAGTACAAGGAAAATCCAAACTATCTACTCAATCACCACTCTATGAAAAACAATACCCCCATCCATACTACTAAAAGTTCCATCCTTGTTAGAATTTAGAACGAATTCAAAATAATAGGGCGCTAGGACTCAAGAAGCCATATATATTTTCAATAAAAAAGCAAAAACTAAAAATAAGGGTAATCAAAGAAACACGTATAATAAAGGCCATGAAGTAATGTGCAGCAGATAATTTATATTAGGTAGGCTTGAAGAGAGGTCGAGACTAATCAAAAAGAAATACCTATATCATTTTCCATCTACATGGCAAGCTAAATATTTTGCCTCGAAAGTTGCTAGGGCAAATTTTAAAAGTCATGACCATCATGTACAATCTTTATTGCAAAACATTCATTGAAATCATCTAAACCAAAGGATTGTAAAAATAATACAAGGTAGAGAATTAACTTTTGAATGCAATCATTTACTTAGTTCATTCTTAATATCAATTAATCAAGTTTTCCGAAGAAAGGTAAAACTAATTCACATGTATCTATTATTGAACCAAAAGACTGATATACTGTTGCATAATAAAATTTTTATACTAACTATACTATATTCATATGCATATCTTAAATCAAAACATGAGTCGAGCATGAACAATATACACAAAATTAATACATTCCCCCACACTTAAACTAAACATTGTCCTCAATGTTGAACAAAAAAAAAAGAAGTGAAAGAGAACTCCCTCAACCAATTAGTCAGTGGATGATTATCATGACTAATTGAATTTCCACTTGATCCATTCTTGGGTTGCCTCCCAAGAAGCGCTTGGCTTAAAATCTACAGCCAAACACTAGTTTTTCATTCTTTATTTAATGTGATGGAAGACTTCCAAAGTTGCTCCCCTTCGTAGTAGTGTTTCAGTCTATATCTATTGACTTTAAATGATTGATCCCCTTGTTTAGTCTTAATTTCAATTGTACCGCGTGGAAAAAACTTTTATCCAAGAGAAGATGCCCAGCAACCACACTAGGTGCCTTCTATTTTTTGCTATAATTCAAGCAATAGTTGACTTGTGATCTTTTAGTATTCTAATCAGGTTTTCTACCTGCAACATAGTTAGCTCTGATGACATAATAATAGGAAGAGTGTTATTAAGCTCTAAGAAAGTATACCTGAGATATTTTGGAAGTTGCTTTAGCTCCAAAATAGGTGGTACTTCAACTAATGGTAGCAATATGTGGTATGGTAGATCTAAGGGTTCCATAGCTCTGAATCTCCTAGGAAAGATTGGTTGTGAAACTAATACTTTAACCATCTCTTCCACATCAATATCTTCTTCATAAAGAATATTTATGGCTTTATGTAATGAATCACTCAACTGATCCCCTTTGTACATTATTTTATCACATAATTCAATTCTAGAACAATCATTATTGTATCCAGGCAATTCATGGATTTAAAAATATTGTATATGACATTCATTGTTTACCCTAAGTGTAAGTTTTCCAATGGCCACGTTGATCAGTGTTCACCCCGTCGCCAAGAAACCTCTCCCGACAATGAGTGGTATATTGTCATTCCCTCCTTCTATTTCAAACACCACCAAATCTGCACAAAAGGTAAACTTGTAAACCTTTATTAAAACATCTTCAATGACTCCTTTAGGATATACCAATGATCGATCAACAAACTGGAGTGTGATGTTGGTAGGAGCAATATCCTTGATTCCTAACCTTTTGAAAACAGAAAAAGGCAAAAGATTAATGATAGAACCTAAGTCACATAAAGCATTATAATAAACATTTCTTCCAATTGAACATGGAATTACAAATTTTTTCGGGTCTTTTATTTTAGGAGGTAGTTTTCTTTGGAGGACAGCACTACGTTCCTTTATCATGGCCACAACTTCATTATCATCTATTCTCTTCTTTTGTAGAATATCCTTCAAGTATTTTACATAACTAGGTATCTGTTCAAGTGTTTCAGCTAAAGGTATGTTAATTTGTTATTTCTTAAATATATCAAGAAATTTTTTGAAATATTTTCCATCACTTTGTTTCCTCAATCTAGAAGAAAATGGCACTTTTTTTTCTACCTCATCTGTATATACCTCATCTTTCTCTTTCCCTTTGCTTCCGAGTAAGCTAACTAATGTAGTGGGTTCATGTTCGTTGTTTGGCTTTTCATCTTTCTTTAACTTCATTGGGCTAAACTAGTTCTTATAAAGTAATACCACTTCAGGTTGTTACAGCTTTGCAATGCTCTTGACCATCTTTCCTTAGTTGTATTGGTTGGGTGGGGAGTACACCCTTGGGTCGCTCACTTGGTTCCTTGTTTAATTGCAACATAACTTGTTGCATAACCTGTTGTTGTTGTTGTTGTTGTTGCTGATTCTGCATATTTTGTTGCATAGTTTTGTATATAGAATTGAACATTTGGATTAACTCCGGTTGCTGTGGCTGAAAAGGAAGTGAAGGGGTTTGAGAATGTGATGGTGGTGGTGGATTATTGAGAATAGCAGTCGATTGTGAAGAATTATTCCATGAAATTTTGGGGTTATTGCGGTAGCCCGCATTGTAGGTATTGGAATTGGGAGAATGCTGTAATGGTGGTGGTGGATTATTAAAGTTGCCTACATAGTTAACTTGATTTGTTGCACATTGACTTGCAGAATGTCCTTGTCCACACCATTCACACCTTAGCTCCACAGCCTTAACCTATCCCTATATATTAAGATTTTGAACTTGATTAGCTATAGCAATAACCCGAGCACATAAAGCAGTAAGTGTATCTAATTCTAAAACTCCGGTAATCTTCCTTGGGTGCCTTTCTTGTGTTACATAATAGTTGATAGGAACCATTAATTCTAGCAGTTGAAAAGCTTCATGTGGGGTCTTCCTAAGAAATGATCCATTGGCTGCCGCATCAACTATGTTCTTTGTTTGCCCTAACAACCCATTATAGAAAGTTTGGAGTTGCACTCATCTTTCTATACCATGGTTGGGACACTTTTTCAACAATTCTTTAAATCTTTTCCATGTTTCATAGAGAGATTCACCATCAAACTGCAAAAAAGATAAAATTTTGTTACATAATCTAGTAATTTTAGGAGGAAAACATTTTAACAAAAATTTTTCAGACAATTCATCTCTAGTGGTAATTGCATCTAATGATGACAACCACTCTTTCGCACTTCCTATTAATGAGAATGGAAATAAGCGAAGACGGAGAGCATCATCAAAGACACCAGGTTGCTTATAAATATCACAAACTGATAGGAAATCGATGATATGCCTATTAGGATTTTTAGTATCCGATCGACTAAATTGTCCTATGGTTTGTAACATGTTAAATAAAACTTGTTTAAACTCGAAGTGGGTCGCATCCACCAGTAGTGCAATAATACTAAGTTGTAACCCTTTTGCATGATGTACAACCCAATCTTGGATTGCCCTATTGTCATCATTGACTACTGCTACAATTGGTGGAAGTGGAGCCATTTGTTGTTGTTGTGGGTCCATGACTTCTTCTATTGCTTCTTGTACTTTTCTTCCACCGGCACACAAGTTTCTAAAAGTCCTTTCATTCTTTGGATCACAAGAAACAAGGCTGACTGGATTAATTGATGCATGAACAGTTGACAATAAGGAAAAGACAATGATATAGTATATATTTTTTATTTTTTTTAAAATAGACAATAAAATCTAAAAAGAAACGAAAAAGACTAAAAATTCTAATTATAAATTTACTAAGAAAATTTGATATTCCTCGCAACGGCGCCAAAAACTTGTTCGAATCATTTCAATGACGTGCAAGTATACACAACCGAAACAAGTAATATAATGATAAATTTAAGTATCGTCTAACAGTTGAATTTCCTAAAACTAATTAAAGCAAAAAAATTAAGAACAAAATAAAAATAATTGACTCAACTAAATCTAAGTAATATTTTTAAATGAAAGAAAGAGTGATATAGATAAAACTTATTCTAGAGTCAAATTTCCCTTAACATGAAACTCTTATCTTTTATTCCCTCGGATTATTGATCTACGATAATTATATGTCATGGTGGCTCCCGCTCTTTCAAGCTTTTATTATTTTACCTTAATTTCTACCTTCCGGTGATAATTAATTAATTAACAAAATAACGCATTAAGATTTACCTTTCAATCACATACAGTGTTGTGTATCTCACGACCACAATAACAAATAAGTCACAAGACTCGTTATATGATGAATTATCAATGACTAATCTAATTAATTTCTCCCAAAATCTAATTAAATCTCATGATATAAGAAATAAGTGATCAATCTATTCTTAGCATTAGGAACATGATAATTCAAACAATCCGATTTAATAAGAGAGTAAGAGGTTGAAATGAATTCAATTAAACCATGTTAAGTTCCATTCTCCTCTACAATGAAATTAAGGATTACTCCATAATAAAAATAGAAAACATGAAAAATAAGAAACTACTTCTTACTATGAAAAGAAAAGGATTATGAAAACTAAAACTACTTCTAAACCAAGAGTTGAGATATCAAACAACAAATGACTACCCCTTTATATAAAAGATGAGGAACCTAGGCGATACAAGAATTCGAGGAAGGATTCCAAAATTCAATGTTGACTAATTGATTATGATGTTCGATGAAGTTTTCAATTCCCTAACTAAGATGCCAAAGCAATGTATAGCCAACCACATCGAGTTTTGTCAATACATAAAATTATAGCCATCAATTGATGGGGTCTAATGTTCTAACCAACAAATCCTGAGTTTAATTTGTTTCATCTTTTTCTGGATTAAAACACTAAAATTAAGCATATCTGATACAATATTAATTAACTAGAATATAATGAGAAATATCACCTAATTAATAATGTTTATACTCGGGAAGTACAAAATCGCATTAAAAACCTGGGTAAATATTGTATTCTAAACATTTAACAATGACGGTACTGCATAACGAAACACATTTCAGAAATTTGTGGCACTAACTTAACCATTCCTTTTCTCACTTGAGTACCATGACGAGTGTAATATGGAAGATGTGAGGGCGTAAGCATTGCATATATAAATATGAATATTACCCGTGCATGCGAACTAACACTTGTTTAAGTATGTTTGTTTACCGCCCAGTGTGAGACAATTCTAAATTTTCATAAGTTTTTATTGGTAATGGAATACTCATTTGCCAGTTTGTAATAGTTATTTTTCGAACCAATAACCATCGTTACTAACGTTTTTCATATAATATATGTAGGTCTTGTAAATCCTGAGTCGACTTTGGTGGGAGGATACATAAACGGTACACACACTTGAGCCCAGTGCAATTATTTTCTTTCTTACTTTTATTTATATTTGATGTATTTTAACACATATTTAATAATTTTTTTCATTCTCATGACACCAAGCTGGTTGTTTCGATCTGTTTTATCGATCGATTCATACCAACCAACAACTTTAAACATGACTTGACTTGATTGCAACATTTTTGGTTCAGTTCTTAGATAAACCGAAATTGGAGTGTTACATAGCCCATCGGCTAACATGGTAAATAAGGCTCACTAAGGTCGGGCTCAGGTGCTAGGAACAGTATTCTTGGGTCGTGCACCAATTTTCCCATCCGCTTGGAGACTCTGAATGGGCTTGGGTGAAAGAGAAGTGTTAGCCAACATTGTGGGATCAAATCTTGTAAGATATCAAGTCCAAACTCCAAGGATGCGGACCTCAGTGGACTCGGAAATGGAAGACATTGGCTAAGTCATTTCCGAAGTTGGTTGGACCTACTTTGCTTGGGAAATTTCTGATCCATTATCTACGAAGCCATTCACTCCCAATTTTTAGAGTGAAGTTAGTGGGATGCATCCTAAGAAATGGGTGAAATTTCATGTATTTGCACTACAAAAATGCTAGGGTTTAGGATTTTGAAACTAGAATTAGGGAACTAGGGTTTCACCCTATATTCTTGTACACCACATAAAACAATCAACTAAACACTTAAATAATTTTTAATTAAGACAAAACTTTACACATATCTGGTAGACAATTTGTGAGTCCATCATACTTTTTACTGATTTTATTAACATCATTTTAGCTAGAGGACAAGGGAGCAAAATATCAGAACATGGCATCACACTTCAACAATACAACATGTATACAACGCGATTAGGGGTCATTTTTAGGCTTATACTGAGGTTATTTTAGCATGGCATTTTATCAATATATATCTAAAATCTTAAGAAGCAATCACATGAATGATAGTGTTTAAATACAATCTAAAATAGGGTGTAAAAATAAAGAAAAAGGGTGGCCAAGTAACTCTAAAGGGGAAAGTTGTCACTTTGTACCAAGTTTGGCACTCATACATACTCACCTTTACATAAGATGATGAACCAAAACTAAACTTGTAGATCTATCTCTCAGGAACATAACAAGAATAATATCATGCAAAACTGTGACCAAAAGCATAAGATATATATTATTACTGAAACAATGCATAGATCTACACATCTTATAAAACACAATACTATTTATTTACACATGAAAATGACGTACTTTCAACATGTATCTATTCTTAACAAACATACCTACATGCCAGAAATATCAGAAAATACTAACAAATGTAGATACATAAGGCACTTACATCAACACACACAATAAAGTGAATAAAGGTGTGACTTTTACCTTAACCGGTTCGTAGGGGAGGTCTCTTGGGGCTTCCTATACCAAGACATTCGATCTTAGGGGCTTGGAAAAGCTTGGAGCGGCTAGAGGAGACAGGGAAGGCTTGAGAATAAGAAGAGTCGCCAAAGAGAAAGGAAGAATCGGAGTGGAGGGGAGAAAAGGGGTGAAAAAGGTGGAAGATGGGCTGAATTTTTAGAATGAGAAACAGCTCCAATGCGTTGTGATGGCCCTTGCAAGCCAAACCATAGATTTGCTAGAGCCCATACCATGTATACTTGCTAAACCGAGCCACACACAAAGTCAGATCAATTTATTGGCTAATTGTGTGAAACCTTAATTTTGGGGCACCCTTACGTCCTTGAAAAAAGGTTGAAAACTCTAAGGCACAAGCGCATGGGCACTAGCAGGGTGCCTTTGCATCGGGTGCAATTTGTACGCGTTGAGGGTTTTCACCCAAGGGTTAGCCGAGGTGACCTTGGGAATGGTACAACAGGTCCCGCAGGGATTAGTATTGTTTGAAAGGGCTCCAAATACACACCAAATAAACTAGACTTGTGAGGGACACAATCCTACACCTATTTAGACTTACCTCAAATAAAAATAAAAAATAAGCATAGATATCTATAGTGTCCAACTAGGTGGCGCTGAGTACCAAAGGAGACGAAGGTTATGGCTCGTATATATGTGTCATACATAAGCATCTGTCAAAATGGGTCCAGCAAGCTACTCAATCCAGGTCGAAACCGAACCGAAACTAAAATTGTCAGGCAAAACATTCAGATTTTACACATCCAATACGTATCGAGATAAATCCAATATATTGGTAGGGATATGCTTAGGATTTTTGATTTAATAATTTAATTTTAAAGAGATGAGTAAATCCATTAGTTTGTACTAATTAGACCAGTGATATTATAGCCAACGTGTGGCCATCTTGGATGAATGATCGTATGTTAAGAGTCATAAGAAAGAATTTTGAGGACTAAATTTTTCTTAAGGCGGTTGGAATGTAACATTTTGAAAAAAATTAAGTTAGTCTCTGATTTGCTCCAATATCATCCATAGTGATCCGACCCAAAGTGTAATATAATGGGCTAAGTTATCTATTCAAAAGTTGGCTAACTAATTACATGATCAGTTGAGAAAACTTCGGCTTAGACCAAATTAACAGACCAAACTGAATCGAAATCGACTGAAAAAACCAAACAATGTTAAAAAAACCTTAATATTCACGTTTTATGCGAGTTATTATTAGCTTATTTTGTTTTATTTGTAATTTATTTGAGAAGTTCAATATAATTTCTATGTACAGACTACTTTCAAATATGATTATGAAAGTTAAATCATGTTTTCATTTGAATTATTATCGAAACCATAATTAATTTTAGTATAGGTATAATAATTTCAATTTTGAATAAACCGATTGGCCAAATACTTGGTCTTAATTATTCACATCTCCTTTTATAAACTGGATCTTACATTATCACGTATTGGATGTTAACAATTAAAAATTATATTCACATTTTCACTTATATAGTGAATCTTATACTAAAGGGTATTAAGGTATTAATCTGAGACTAAATTAGATGTTACAATCTACAAATTTTAGGAAACTCCGTCCATCGTCCTTGATATTCCTACATTTAGTAGCCTAACCCACATCATATTTAGCCTGTGTCTACCATCTTAGCGTGTGTCCCTGGTCCAAATCACCATCCGATCCCTAAATGACTCTTAAGCCAGATGTAATAACTCAGCCTAAAATATTACATGATAGATCTAAGTTATCCCTTCAAAACTACTTTGTTAATCAACTTGAAACTTATCATGCAAATCTAAACTAATGAATCTTATCTTACACCATAAGGTATTATGTGTGGATTAAATTGAGAAATCCCGTGGCTAAAACCAAGCTAATACCCTCAAATTGAAGGATCACACAGCTAAAGCCAAGCTACTAGCCTCTGACTCCTTGTGTTTCAACCGTTTGAACTTTGGACAGGAAGTTTTAGATTGCTTTTTGAAGAGGAACCTAAGAGAACTGCTACCTGTTGCTAGGGATTAGGCTAATTTGGACAAAAGAATTTGTTAAAAAGGTATTTGATCCACCCCAATTACAATCAGAAAGCAATTTTTATCAACTTGGCTCTTCCGCAGTCAAAGAATATCCGAAGAATGAGTTAGTTTAGCTCACAAATAAAAAACAATGATTTAGTTTAAAATCGAGGACGGGTCTTGTCAAATATGATTTATTCTGGGGCCGTTCTTGTGAAGGGACGGAAGGAATTTCGATTTTTACTCGCAATACATTGTACAGTTTTACACATGCTTAGTAACCGAGCGCAGACGGGCGAACAACCAACATGAAATAGGAGCCATTATATAAAGCGATGCCAACAGGACATTCCCCCGCCTCTTACACAAGAACACAACAACTAAAGAAAAAGAAAGATAAAAGAAATCAGAAACCGCTCCTTTATTCGATACATAAAATCTAGATAAGACACCCTTCACCCGTAAGGCTAACAGTACAGCTTCGATGTTACTCCTCCATACGAATAATGCATCGCAGGCTGTCACCTTTGAGCATGTATTCAAAGGCCTTGTTGATTTCTGAGAATTTAACTTCATGGGTTATGAACTTTTCAATCTCAAGCTCCTGCAACATTAACAGGACAAATTTTTTAGACTATAGAAAATAGAGGCCAGACAAGTATATATATATATAATGTGGCAAGTAAGAATGATCGGTTTTCATGCACAACTACATTTGTTTCCTCAAAGCGGAAAAAAGGAAGTTCCGTATATAAGTACACTGAAACCTCCAGTTAGAAAAGAGGAGGTGCTACATCTATGAACAGGGAAATTTAGCAAATAAATGAATAGACGTTCCTAACCTTGTTCATGTATTTTTCCACAACCAGAGGAAGGTCTGAACGTGGTTTGTAATTCCCAAAGAAGGTTCCTTTGAGGGTCCTTTCATTCAGAACATTCAAGGGGTGGGTCTTGAAAACTGCATCTTTGTGAGGCACACCTACGAGCACAGCAGCTCCCCAGCCCTGCAAATTGGTAGCAATTATATTTGTCAGACCTAAGTTGTTAAATCCGAAAATACATATGGAGCATTTGTGGTATAGCAATGTACATCATGAACACATTCAAAAGCAGAAATCATTGCATCAACATGACCGGTGCACTCAATGCTCCTGTCCACTCCTCCATCAGTCATCTCAGCAAGAACCTCCTGAATTGGTTTATTATGGTCCTTCGGGTTCACAAATTCAGTTACTCCAAATTTCTTAGCTGTAAAATAAAAAGATAGCAATAAAAACAAACAAGAAGCATTGCAAAATTTAGCTCACAAAAATTCCTTCTATGCAGGCACATCACATGCATAGCCAACAAAAGTCATCACCTGCGTCAAATCTGTTTGAGTTTAAATCAACACCAATAATTCTTGATGCCCCAGATATCCGAGCTCCTTCAGCAGCCTAAAATCATCATTACCATAGTTAAAGGGCAATGCAATATCAAAAGCTCAGACCATAGATCTATCCACAAATTTATGAGCAACTCACAGCAAGGCCAACTGCTCCCAAGCCAAAAATTGCCACTGTAGATCCCTTGGCTGGTTTTGCAACATTCAAAGTGGCACCAAGACCTGTAAATAAACTCCACAATTAATCACATAACCCATCATGGGAGGAGGTATATGAGAAAAATCATATAGCACTATAGAACATTCTCAACCTGTGGAGATTCCACAGCTCAAGACGCACACTTTGTCCAGAGGGGCTGCTGGGTTGATCTTGGCAACGCATCCAACATGCACAACTGTGTACTCACTGAATGTGGAGGTGCCCACAAAATGGTATATTGGCTTTCCATTGATCAGGAATCTTGATTTACCATCGCCAATCATGACACCCCTCTCTGTGTTTATCCTAAGGAGGTCACACATGTTGCTCTCCTCGGATTTGCAGTGCCGGCATTCTTTGCATTCCCCTGTGAAAACAGGGAGGACATGGTCGCCTGGTGCCAAATCTGTTACACCCTCTCCCACGCTCTCCACGATCCTTTATACAAATGAAAAAAATCCAATAAACACACACGAAGAATGATCCCTCAAACTAATCAAATCCAAATTGTGGGGATATAACAATCAACTTTGGTCAATGGTAACAACAAGCAGAAAGAGAGGTGGAAAGCATACCCTCCAGCTTCATGGCCAAAGATGCGAGGAAACATCGGTGTCTGGCCCTGCAATACAGAGAGTTACACAATTTTCATGTATGGGTTTATTCAACCATCAATGGCACCACCTGAGGAAACAAGAAAGTTAAGAGATTGTTTGTGTTCTTTATACCTTGGCCTCCCAGAAGTACACATCAGTATGGCAAAGAGAGGTGAAGAGTATCTTGAGTCGGACTTCATTGGCCTGAGGTGGTGCTACTTCTACCTCTTCAATCACAAGCGGCTTCCCTGCTTCCCATGCAACCGCAGCTGAAAAAAAGAAAGAAAAGAAACGAAGCTCATCGCCTCTAATCCGAGAATGGACGAAACATCGATGAAACGATGGACCATACAATTAGAAAATTATCTAGGCAAGCAACAGTTAAACCACTAACAGTTCAATCTTTGATAAAGAGATCGAAAGCTATAAAGTGATCCGACCGATCAGTTTACCTCGGCATCTAATAACTTGGCCAGCAGTGCTCGACATGCTTCAATTGCTTTCAGATTTTCTCCAACTTAGTACAGCAAACAAACTGTCACACCCAAATCAAAGCTCTACACTTCTTTAACGGACTTCCAATGTAGTTGGTGCGGTGTGGTGTGGTGTGGTGGGGGGGGGGGGGGAAACATTTATATACACGTATAATAGCCGTGGTAATAGAACCTGTTTTGTTGTCTGGTTTGGTCAAAACGATGGGTTTCCATACAACGGCGGAAAGGAGGAAACCGCTTTGAATTTTGATAGCCGGTTTGCCGATGGAGCCGATGGATTGTGGTCGTGTCATACGAGCTGGGTGTCCCATGGAAGACCAATGCTACAAGTGGATAAGATGCAGTGATCTCAGCTTCTCCAAAACTTTTTAAATGCGCCTCTCGCTTGTGCCCTTCTCTCACACCAAGTGCAACAACCCCGATAGAACAGAACAGAAATTGTAGTTCGATCGGCTAATTATTCAATTTTGGTCCAATTCCATCTGGTTAAAAATTTTAAGTGCGGAAAATTTTGTATTGGAAGCGAGTTGAATCGAAATGGATCAATTTTTTTTTTGTTTTTGAGAAACATTGATATTTATTTATATATTATATAAAGGGCATTTTTAATTTCTTGCTTTTTTTGTAATTTATTTAAAATACTTATTTTAATATCCATAAATAGAATAAGTTTGAATATAATTCTGATGATTAAATTAAATCATAATTTTGATTATTATAAAAATAATAATTAATTTAAATATAATTCTAATAAAGTTATTTTTAAAATCAGAATTGAGTCAAACCAAAATATCACTTTAATTCAATTTTTTTTAAAAAAATATGCTCAGTTCGGTTTTTAATTTCAGTGGCAACATTATTTAGAATTTTGGTTCATTGGTTTCGAAACGGATTTGCACAACTTTATATTATAATAAGTATTTTTTAACAAATAACTTTTACAGAATAGTTACATTTTATTTTTAATATAATTATAAAAAATTGAAATAATCATTTTTTATTAATTGTGACTTTGTTGACAATATTTATTCTTTAATGCGTCCGAACATAATAAGAGATCAAAATTTTCTTGAAATCCTCAAAATTAATGGAGGTAATATAAATAGGTATCAAGTTGATGTGAGCAAGCCCTGATGTGAGCAAGCCCGACAACGAGGACACGGATTGTCCATAAACAACAATTTTCAAATAAAGGTTGGACATAATTTACTCTCTATTGACCCGAAAAATTAGGGTGGGTTAAAGTAGTTCAAATCAAACAAATTGATTGATCAGTTCGGTTCAAGTATACAGAAAATTTGGTTTGGTTCGGTTTTTAACTTGGATAAAATTCATTAGTGTTAAAAATATTTGGTTCGAAATTGAACAAAATAAAAAAAAACTCAATATTCATGTTTTATATGAGTTATTATTGAATTTTTTATATATTTATAATTTGTTTTAAATATCTATTACAATATACTAGATGTGACTTCTAATGATTACAATATTTATTACACTTCTAATAGTCGAGCTTTTTAATTGTCACTTCTAATGATATCTTTTAATGCCACACTCTTTATTGTCATTTCTAGTGGTCACACCTGTTAATTGTCACTTCAAAAGATTGCATATTGTAATTATTATTATTAATGATCGCACTATTTATTCACTTCTAATAGTTACACATTTAATTATCACTTTTAATAATTGTACTCTTCATGTGTTTCAAAAATTATCACTCATTATTATTAAAAAACATACATAAAAAAATAAAAATAATACTTATGTGTTTCAAAATCCAATATCCACCATAACAATATTGATATGGTAATAAATTTAAAAAGATCAATAAACAACAGCCCATATATCGCGCAAGTCATACATAGTTTAACATAATATCTATATATATTATACTTGGGAATTTGATTATGATAGTTAAATCATGTTTAAATTTTACGTATGATGAGAATACTAATAATTTTTAACATAATTTTTTAAAAAAAATTATTTCAAATAAACCAAATCAATGCGAACCAAAATATTTCACTAGTTGCGCCCCCCTACCGGATCTGTAGAGGGAAGCCAAATCATGTTCCCCCCTTACTAGATATGGTCGTTGATGGTTGTAGCAATCAACAAAAGTATTATTTATTATTTTATTATTATTATTATTATTGCCAGCTTGGTGGGGAGGGTTTTTTTTTAAAAAAAATTGTAAGATCTTAATCTGAATCATCTTGTAATCGGACAACTTAAATTAAATTGGTTCAAGAAAGGTTGTCTTTGCCTCTCCAATCTCTATAAGAAATATCAAGTTACCGCTGAGTTTGATAATTGTTATTGTCATTTTCATTATTTTCGTCTCTGGATGATAAAAAGGCAATAGTTTCAGCTTCAGTATTTAATGGATCAAGGTAAGGCGTCTTTTGCATACAAAAATTATTCCAAATTTACAACATTTATAATTATTATGGTGCACATTCCCAATACACCTAATTGACATTTTCCAACCCATAATAATGATTAAACATACCCCTAATTGGCATTTTCCAACTCATAATAATGACCAAAATACAAATTACAAAACATTCTAGCAATACTAATTAGTATTGTTGTGGCCGCCTGTGAACATTTGATGTAGTTGTGCAAGAGCAACTGATACAACACCTTGCATTAGGCCACCCCACCATATTGTGATCTGGTTGTGGCAAGAAAAATTTGTTGAGTGTCAATTTGTTAGCATCTATTTCATATGTATAATCAGGGCAGCATTGGTATGCGCTGCCTTTTTTGGACCGTTGGATTTGATCCAACGGTTCACAGCCACCCCACTACCAGACCTGCCCGAGACCCGCCCGCTGGCCCGCCCAACCACCTCCCGCCAGGCCAGTGCCCCCCCACCCCTGCCTGCCGCCGTAGCCCCACCCCACCACCCCCCCCACACTCCCCCCTCTCCCCCGGCCGCCCCCTTCCAATCCCCCACCACCGCGGCCGCAGTGGCCCCCCCAGCTGCCGCCCCCGCCAGTTGCAGTCCCCCCCACCCCACCGCCCTACGGTGCCCTCCCCCTACCCCTGCCTGCCAATACTCTCCACCAGCCGCCGCCCCCTCCAGCAGCTATCACCCCTGCCCCCACCGAAGTGAGGCGCCCTCTCCCCCTATATGCTGTGCCGCCCTCCCTACCCCTGCCTGCC
>JAVDBV010047613.1:0-25358 GCA_032619315.1 Piper longum
GGCGAAGGAGTGGGGCGGCAGGGCGCCTCCGACCCACTCTTCCTTGCCACCACCTCCGACCCGCGCTACCCTACCGCCGTCGCGTCCACCCTCTCTCTCCCCAACCCTTTGTCATCTTGGGGTGCATCCAACATGCCCTACCACGCCGCCGTCTCTGATCCTTACCTCCTCGCCCACCTCCGACCCTCGCTCAGGGCGGACGCTCCCCACTTCCCAGTCATTGTCGCGCTGCCCAACCCTACCAACACCAACGTAAGGTATTAGTTGGCATCGCCATCATTGTCGGCGTCTGAAGAGTCAAAAGAGGGAATGGGCAATGGTGGCGGTAGCCACCTCCTCCAAGTAAGCAGCAGGCCACCACAATTAGACTTGATCTAAACCATTAATCGAATAGTTCAGATTAAATTTTAATTTTTTTTAATTTAATAAATTTGGGTCGTCGTTATAATCGGATATATATATATATATAAACCGTATATATTATTGAAAAAAAAATTAATCACATACCCAAACTTATTACTAAAAAAAATCTATCGTTTGTTTGATTAAGAGGTAACAAATCAAAGGCATGAAATAAAAAGTAATTTGTAGAACAAGGGAGGGAGGGAGAGAGAGAGAAGAAGGAGAACATCGATCTAATCCAAATCCAACAAGCAACTTCTACCCAAGTGTGGCTTGTCTCCATGCCAAGGGTCATCTTCCATGTGCCCTTTCCTTAGTTTCCTTCCATCTTCTTCCCCAGTTTTTTAACCTTTTTTACTGTACTACCAATACCAAAATTTTTCTTTTATATATATATATTGCCTATATGTCTTGCACTGTGCCCTCTCCTCTCCCCCCCGCACCTGCCTCTCCAGGTGAAAAAAGTCCATGAAAGGGTTTGTGGGTGCAGATCTGTTGTGAAGGGTCTGGCTTTGGATTGATTTAAAGCGTTGATCTTTTTGCTGGGTTTTTTTGGGTTTTCTTTGAGAGAGCTCTGTTCATGGTGTCAGATGTGGGTGTTGCCGCGTTCCCGATGCTGCTGCTGTTGCTGTACCTGATAAAGATTTGATTTTTTCATAGATTTGGTTCCAATGCGGTTATGGGAATTTGTGTTGGGGAGACAGTTTTGAGCGCTGCTTGTTCCATGGGGGTTGTGGTGGCAGAGTGTGTCCCTCAAGTCTTGCTTCTTGTTGTTGTTCTGAATTGGAGGTTTTGATGCTGAATTGGTGCTTCTTCATGCTCCCTTGACTTGGTACGAATGGAATCTAGAAGTGTCAATGGGAATGGCTTCTTCTCGGGTAACGACCAGTTTCAGTTGGATCCCAAATTGCTCATTGATCCAAAGCACCTCTTTGTTGGACCCAGGATTGGGGAGGGAGCTCATGCCAAAGTGTATGAGGGCAAGTGAGTGGAAAATTTGCATGCTTTTTTTTTTTATCTTGCTCTTGATTTTTCTGGGTCTTCAGCATGAGTGAGAATTCTTGTGCTCCATGGTTTCTCTTGCAGGTACAAAACCCAGAATGTGGCAATCAAGATAGTGCACAAAGGGGATACACCAGAAGAAGTAGCTAAAAGAGAAGCGAGATTTGCCAGGGAAGTTTCAATGATGGCCAGAGTTCAACACAAAAATCTTGTCAAGGTGAGCATCTTTGGATTAGTTGACTTTGTGATTCGTTTGCGGCCAATCTTGATATTGGTTGGTTTGATGTACAGTTCATTGGAGCTTGTAAAGAGCCGGTCATGGTGGTGGTGACTGAGCTTCTTTTGGGGGGCTCGTTGAGGAAGTACATGCTCAATCTACGCCCAAGGCCTCTGGACACACGGGTGGCTGTTGGATTTGCCCTGGATATTGCAAGAGCCATGGAGTGCTTGCACTCACATGGCATCATCCACAGAGATCTCAAACCAGGTAACTCCTGTTTATCCGTGTCTGGTATTGTAGTCTCCTATTGAAGTGTACAATTTTGAGGTAACATTCTCTGTGTGTACATAGTTCTCTATTTCTTCATAAGAAACAACAAGTTCAACAGTAATTAAAAGAGGATCCAGACTGCTGCTTTAATAGTATCATTTGTAACTTTCCTGTATATGTTTAGAGAACCTTGTTCACAAGCATAAACTGAATGCATTTTGACATCAACTGTCGGACATTAACCTGCTTTTTTGCCGCCGTGGAGGTTGATACTTAGACCAACCTCAGCAATTCCGTGAGCTACTCTGTTCAGACTAAATGCTAATATCGTCAGGGAAATTGTTTTTATCCGAAGGTAAGGGACATTTGCA
This sequence comes from Piper longum, assembly GCA_032619315.1. Classification (NCBI taxonomy): domain Eukaryota; kingdom Viridiplantae; phylum Streptophyta; class Magnoliopsida; order Piperales; family Piperaceae; genus Piper; species Piper longum. The sequence continues at coordinate 2,266 of JAVDBV010047613.1, forward strand.
TTTATTTAGCTAGTGCCAGGGGCGACAGGCTTGATTGAAGGGACCTCTGAAGATTGTATAGGTTGGGCTGAATTATTTATTCATCAATTATCAAACCTGATTTAGGAAAAAAACTTCAAAATTAGTGCTAGTATCCTCCTGCTGCTGCTATCATTTATATGATTAGTGTTAAGCATAATATGTTGCAGAAATAATCATATAGCCGTGTTAAAGTTTTGATTGAGTTGTAGTTCAGCCTTTAGTACATCTTTCACTGCATACAGTGCACTCCCTTTGAGATTTTTTACTTCCAATGTTAGTTCAAATGCACTTGAAGAGCCTCCAAGTAAGCTTTTGAATGGTAGATAGCTAGTCCTGCTAGTGGTTGGGACTTTTTTAACTGTCATAAAATACAGGTGAAGACAGGTTTAGTTTTCGTGAATGACTCCAATCTTTATTGATAGTAGATACTTATGAGGAAAGGAAACTGTAAGTATCATTCAAGTTATGACCGCACCTGTTTTACCTGTGACCTTCAATATGCAAGCAAGCCTCTACCTCTAGTAAAACCTCTCTATTGTTTCAATGATGAAGTCTTAAGTAACCATGTTAGCATGTTTTGGTACTTTTCGGTAATTTCAGAATGCAAACTCAAATTTCCAATTCTTCTGTCATATTAGTTACTTGAATTATTCTTTCAGGAGGGGTTGAGGGATTATCTTAAGAGTAGGTTTGACGTCATCTTCCAAACTGAAGATGTATGGATAACCATTAACTTTTCCTGTTCCGATCATTTAATTGTTAATTCTATCTGGCTAATTCCTTGTTATTGTTGTATTTTATATTTTCTGTTTATGGTGGTTTCTCCTTTCATAGCTGTTCAAAATGATCATTGAAACAGAAGGATTTGGTTGTCTTATGTCATACTTAATTTTATGCAGAGAACCTGCTGTTGACTGCTGATCAGAAGACACTTAAACTTGTAGACTTTGATTTAGCAAGAGAGGAGACATTAACAGAGATGATGACTGCGGAAACAGGGACATACAGATGGATGGCTCCAGAGGTGGCGTTGTAATACCTTATCTTCATGCCTAATTATGCCGGCAAACAAAACCTGATGGCCGTTATATACATTTATGCAGCTATACAGCACTGTCACACTACGGCATGGAGAGAAAAAGCATTATAATCACAAAGTTGATGCTTACAGCTTTGCCATTGTTCTATGGGAGTTGTTACATAACAAGTTACCTTTTGAGGGCATGTCAAACCTGCAAGCAGCTTATGCAGCTGCTTTCAAAGTATGCAGCAAACCAACTATGGCCTCTTTTCTACTAAACTCATGTTGATCTTGATTATACATATACTGATTCATTTTCCTTAATGTGGTATTTGATTTAGAATGTTAGACCAAGTGCAGAGAACCTGCCCGATGAATTAGCTCTGATTCTGAAATCTTGCTGGAACGAGAACCCGGATGCTCGCCCCAATTTCAGCCAAATAGTGCAAATGCTGTGGAACTATCTGTCTGCTGTTACACCACCAGAGCCTATGATTCCGTCACGCATATTTACATCAGAGAATGTGGTATTGCCACCAGAATCTCCAGGAACGAGCTCATTAATGGCGGTGAGAGATGATGTAGGTGAAACCACGAAAGCCGAGATGGCTAACAAACCTAGAGGATGCTTATTTTGTTTCAATCTATGTTGCTGATCGTACAAAGATCAGAACAATGGTACTTATAAGAAAAGCTCTACTAGAAGTCTCTACAATACACAGGTTTACCCTGATTCATAAGCGGTAGCAGTCAAATTTATTGCCCATATCTCATGGAGTTTAACTAACCACCTTAAGTTAGCTTTGATTCTTATTGTCAGCTCTACAGGAAGAATGTGGGTAAGACCTGAAAGTTCTGTTTACCAATTATCACCTGTCATGGGTTGAAAGCATGGAGTTTTTTTGTATCTTCAGTTGGTTACTCTCACAGTTTGGCATATACAAAAATGAAGCAGAAAGATTTAATTGCAGGTGTACTCCTTACTCAAACTTCCTAAAGAAGGTGAAGATTGATCTTCATGGTATTATAATAATACCCACGATTTCCTGCATTATGGGAAGTCAATAATACAATGGAGGCTGGCCCCCAAAGGGTATAAGATGAACTGGGTAGTTAGATTGGTACCTGTCAAAGCTTGTGATTTCACCTACTATATTTGTATCGGTCATGGGCCTGCTGAAATAGAAAAAATATTGTAAGGCCCTACACAATGTTAAATCAAATAATGACATGAATAAAAACAAAAATGAGATAATGATATAAAACAAGTGAAATATAAGACAATACAGGGAAAAGATTTTGATAATTATAATAAAATCATACTAGCAAAGAGACAATTTCATAGCAGGCAAAAAACTAACGCAAACTCTAATTTTTCATAATCTTACTACATGATATTTATGAGATCGACTCCTAATTTTACATGATGTGGAGGCCTTGAGGAATTCGATTGTAGACAAAATTGGCGAAGGGCCGAAGATAATTTTCGAAGCACTTTTTTCATTAGCCCACAAGCTTAGTAGGCTATCTGAGTGGGTATTTAGGTGCCCACTTCGTTCCTGTTATGGGCTTCTACTCCTCTTTATAGTACCGAAATTTGCACTCGTCTGATCTACACGTAACACTTCAAATAAATATTACTCATTTCAAATTAAAATTATTTTACGATTAAAACTAAACTGACATTGTCTCATTTTTAATTTCTGTTACAAAATATCAAATTTCAAGTAGAGCTAAATCAGCAAAATCGTGAGCAGCCCTAACTCGCTCACAAAACGAACTGGGGCTTTGACCTCATATGATCATCCCTTAGCAACAATTCAATGTTGTGAGAATCATTTTGAAGTTTGAACTGATTTGATTCAACCGATTTAATCTGCAGGTTTTATAACAATTATAGTGAAAAATGCCCCACTGATTCTGGTTGATAATTTTAATTACATACATTTTGCGAATGATTTATTACTTTCCACTTCCACTAATTCTTGCGCCACTTTTGTACCTTATATCAATAATATACAATATGAATAACAGATACATTATACGGAGAAGAAAACTAAATTAAATTATAATTTTTTATTTGCATGTGTTATCACTCACTCTAGTCTAAAAAAACTTAAAATCGCTTAAAACTATTAAGAACTTACTCGTGACAACTGTATTCTACATGACATAGAGGATTTAACTATGTATTTTTTCTCTAATTTCATTACTATATATCTTGATTTTTATTTTAAAATGAATCATAAATCCAAGTTTTTTTAAAAAAAAATAATAGTTCAATTACAAATTCTGAATTTAACAGCCTCGATAGTCAGTACAATCATGCCAACAACAATCTCTTAGTGCTCATAAATGTATGGGATTCCTATGAACCAAGGATGGAGCCAATGAGGGGTGAGTCACCCTAAGACAAGATTTGGGTTTCTTTCTTTCTTGTTTTTAGACAGATTTGATTTCGCAGCTTTAAAACATACATACCATAGTTTAAAAATTTTGGCTAATGATATGCACCCAAGGGGGGCACTTCATCCACCGTCTCCCATCACCCCCAAAGGTGTCTCACAAGTCAGAAGCCATTGCTTCTCTGCTCTATTTCTACCATCCACATTCATGGTTTTGCTCTTCTTCTACCACCTTGGAATCGACCTACAGTCCTTCATGTTGCTTGTTGTCATATGGTTAATTTTCAAATTAAATTTTTGCCCACGACAGACCGGTCTATCTATGATTTTCATGTTTTTAATAATCATTGTGATTTTAACCGAGGATGGAAATGAGTTGAGGGTTTATAAATGTATACAATTGTTTATTGTTTTTTAGTTTGTTTTAATTTAAACAAAAAAAAAACCAGACACATAGCAATTTCTTGAACATTGTTCCAATTTTTATCGTGCTTCCACGTAATTATTAAGAATTCCAATTGGATTACCACCAACCGGGATAACCTCCGCTCATACTAAACCAATTCAAGATAATTTGGATCCGGCGACAACCCTAACTAAATAATCAATGACAAAGAGACAAATTGGAAGAAAATATCAGGGTTGGGGAAGAGGGTTCACCATCCATAAAATGATTTTGTGTGATCCATCCAGGCAAGCACTTAGACTACCATGAATGCATGGAGACACAGTCGAGATGAGGAGTGGATGCAATCGGCTGTCTGGGCATGCTATGATCCGTTCATGTAACTTGATGGGATATGTTCGACTCTTATTTGGGCATGTCCAACAATAAATGTTGGCAATCTTGGAGGCAAATTGTACAAGCTGGATAGTTGGCTGGTCCCTAAGGTCTCCCCCCCCACCTCCCCAATGAAAACTATGGTTCTTCACTTCTACTTGCCAAGCTCAGAATTGAACTGTGTGTGTGAGTGTGTGTGTGTGTGTGTGTGTGTGTGTGTGTGTGTGTGAATGTTTCTTTGCATGGTTGCGGTTATTGGTTAGGCAGCCCCCACCTAGTGCCTTGAAAGAGTGATGGATGAATTGAAGGGTCTGGGGCTGGGAAGGACATTGATAAATGACAATTTGACAATGCTTCACATTGTCGATAGCAATGGTTTTATAAATATTGCATACATACACATTAGGTATACTGAATTAATTTTGATGTGCCTTGTACTACTGTTACTTAATGATACTGTATATCTAGACCCTTTTTTCGAAAAAAAAAATTCCATGAATGGTACTTTTTGTAACCCAAGTTTTCTTCGTTTTCGTAAAATAAGGAACGTTCATTTAATTCGGATCACTTGGGACTAAAAAATATGGGAGTCTAGATCGTATGGTTTGCTGATCAAGAAATTTTTTTTTTCTCTCGACAGCCTAAAATCTGCTAAGTATTTCTTTTTTAACCACTAAATTATATAGAAAGATATTTTTGTACAATGTTAATCTAATTAGTATATGGCTCGGAAAAGGCGGGTACTTACGATGTATGATATTTAAATCAATGGATTGAACCTTAAAATGAACAATGACTTGTGTGCATGAATTTTGTTGCGAAGATAATCACCTTTGTACCAATTCTACATCAATCCGGGGCCACTATTTTAGGTTTTTCAACACTGTCCATGTGCAGAGATTGCTGCATGCTCTCTAGAGCAATTGCATATCACGTGTGTAGCCAGGAATATATTCTGAAGTCTGCTTGAACATTACTGATGTTTTCTCTCTTTTTTTTTTTTTGGAGTGGGGAAGAGAGGAACAGATAAGACCATAGACTAAAAGTGTTTCAGATTGCAATTGGTAGAACTAAAGGTGAGCAGTATAGTGGTTCAACTCCTTTCCACCTAGTTGTTAAATCCTATCTGTTAGAAGCAAAGTTATTTGTATAAAGGGTTTTGGCTGCAAGGGAAAAGGCTGATAGTAACCATGCATCAACCTAGTGTGGATAGACATAGAAGCTTTAGTTTGTTGTGGCTCTAATAACAAGTTAGAACCAAGGTCCTCTAAAACCTTTAAATAAGGCCAACAATGGCTTTCAAACAATTAGCTAAATCAAACCAACTACCAACTTTGCACGGTTTAAATCTCCATCAGAACAAAGAAATAGATTCATATGCACAGTATAAGCTATGAAGAAAATATGAACATTTTAGCGAAAGTGGTTACATGTTTTTAATAAAATGTTCCCACTTAACCACTCAATTTGTTTTGTCATGGTCATGTATGGTTGAGGTATTATGTGTTCTATAGACTGTGCATGTCAATCATGTAAAAAATTTGTGGATCTTGCAATGACAAAACAAAAAAAGACAAGAATATATATGTCAATCATTTCCCAAGAACAAATCTTCCAGCTAATTCAGCTTATCAAGGTTTTGTGCTAACTTCTAAGAAGGTACTCATGATGGACAGTTGGTATACTTAGGTCGTTTCTCAACCTCTGCATCTAAATAATTTAATCCTTGTACCATCAACATTGATCTTTAGAACAATGTCGCACTTCCTACATATATATGATACAAAAGGAGAGGAAAATGAAAAGGGAAGGGGATAATACTATAAGTGATTGAAGCTCATCTCAAATGGTATGATTAAGATGGCCTACACCAACAAGTGACTCCTCATATAAACAACAACTTTTTCATCATTTAAAGGCTAAGCCGGCTTAAGGGCACAAGATATATTATATTAGACAAGAGCAAGAGTGATAGATCAATAACATATGAGTGGGTATGGATTTTTCATCAAAGGCGGGTAATAATTGTGGTGGGCAATCGCATTTAAATTGCAAGAGGAGGAATTATTTGTTTTTAGGCAGCGCAATTTTTCTTGTCGGGTGGCACACCGTTTGGCCGGCAAGGACAGCGACCTCAACAGATCCTTCTCTCTCCTCAACACAACCCCTTCTTCAGCCTCCACTGGCTCCACCCTCGTCCTCCTAATTCAATTAGACAAGCCTCACGTGTGGACTTGATCCCTTCTCTCCCCACCGGCATCCAATCTTAGCTTTTTCATGGAGGAAGAGGACCTCAGATTGAGCACCCCCCTCGTGCCTTACGTAATATATGTTCCTCCTTGGAGCCTCCTCCAACGTGGTGCCCCTCATAGCAGACAACTAACTTGAAATCAATCACCCCTTTGCGACTAAACCAATCTTTTACCATGAGGATTGGATTGTGATTCTGTTTTTACATCAACCATCTTTTGTTTACTACGTTGTCGGTTGATGTAAAGAAACACTGTCAAAGTGCCAATCCTATTGTATAAAGAGGCCAAGTGTGCAACAGACTCTTTTCCATCTACTACACTGCAATTCCTCACAGATAAGAGGTCATGACATTGTGGATTGACTAAAATAGTAGATCAATCCAATTTCTTGAGTTTGTTCTGATTGCATTATTGGTCATGTCATGATGTGATCCCATTTTTTTATGCTACCAAGAAGTGAATGATGACCTCCTATCAAATGGGCAATTAAGGGATAGAGATGTCATGATCTCCAGTATTATTCATTTTGCTTTCCATCGATTGTTGCAGGTGCTCATGTCCTGCTTGCATTCGGAAGAACTGATTACTATCCAGTGCAGATAGATTTCCATCTCCATATTACTGGCAAGGAGATGAAGTTTATGAAACTTGGGCACCGACGGGACACCTTCTACACCACCGAAGCAGTGAGGTTAGATGATCTACACATTAAAAGGAAACAACTTCTTCTGAAAACCAGAGCTATATTTCAAGTATCTTGTTGATGAATTGCAGATGTATTTCATCGGAAGTCTCAACCGATCTCACATTCCAACTAAAGGGTAGCAAGATTCATCTCCACAAGGTAGGAAAAAAAACAAAAAACTTGATTTCTCAATTCCCCAGCAAAAATGTATGAAATTGTAAATGGCGGTTTAATTGGTTGCATGAACAGTTCCCCTTGCTTTTAAAATGTGGTCGACTTCAAAAGATCTGCTCCGGCGCCGGTGCCGGCGATGTCATAAGGTTTCCAGACTTCCCGGGTGGCATGGAAGCTCTGGAAGCATGCGCCAAGTTTTGCTACGGCATCACCATCACCGTCTCCCCCTACAATATCGTCGCCGTCCGCTGCGCCGCCGAGTACCTCGAGATGACGGAGGAGGTGGAGAAGGGGAACCTCGTCGGGAAACTCGACGCCTTCCTCACAACCTGCGTTCTCCGCGGGTGGAAGGACTCCATCATCGCGTTGCAGAGCACAAAGGCCTTCTCTTCGATGTCGGAGGAGCTAGGCATCACCGGCCAGTGCATCGACGCTGTCGCCGGAAAAGTGACGGCCGACCATGCCAAGCCGCCAGCGAGTAGCCGAGGATGGTGGGGAGTGGACATCGCCGAGCTCGGCGCCGACCATTACTGGCGGGTCATGTCGGCGATTAAAGCAGCCGGTCGCGTCCCGGCCGGCCTCATAGGCAAGGCGTTGCGGGTCTACGCCAACCGGTGGCTGCCCAACATGACAAAATACGGCAGGAACGTCGGAGAACCATGCTCGGAAGCAGACTCTAAGCACAGATTGATTCTCGAATTGATCATCACCTTGCTCCCACCGGACAAGAGCTCTGTTCCATGCAGTTTCTTGCTCAAGCTCCTCAAATCCGCGGCCATTTTGAACGCTTCTTCTTCCTCCAAAACAGAGCTCGCCAAAAGGGCCGGCCTCCAGTTGGACGAAGCCACCGCCGGCGACCTTCTCATCCCCACCTCCGACGCCTCCGACGACAGTCCACTCTTCGACGTGGACATTGTTTTGTTCATGGTGGGACAGTTCATGGTGATGCAGGGGCAGAGCCCGCCGACGAGCCCACCGAGGAAGAGTTCGGAGGGGGAGCGGCGGCGGCGGTCGAGGTCGGCAGAGGACGTCACCGTGGAGATGTTGGAGGGGCGGCGGCCCTCGGCGGCGGTGGCGGCGGCGTCGCACAGTGCGAAGCTCAAGGTGGCGAAGCTAGTGGATGGGTACTTGGGAGAGGTAGCGAGGGACGAGAAGTTGAAGGTGGAGAAGGTGGTGGCGCTCGCCCGCACCGTGCCGGAGTTTGCACGGCCGGAGCACGATGATCTTTACCGGGCCGTCGACGTCTATCTCAAGGTTTGAACTCTCCTCCTCCGGCCCTTCCTTACCGCCATTTTTTTTCAAAATTTGACAGATATTTTTAATGTACGCCGTCCCGTAGGCGTGCTTTAACCGCGCCCGTGGTGTGTTCCACATGCAGCATGAGAGTACCAGAGATGCAGCGCCCATATGTGGGAGTAGGGGGGCTGTGTGTATCAAGGGATTGCCTTGAATAAAAACGTCAATAATTTTTTTTTAAACATCTCTTGTATTTAAATGAAATAATTTATTTTACATAAAGATTTTCCCTTGGACTAGCCGAAAGTAAACATTTCCTTCTTGATCCGATTTCCAATTTTTCTTCTTGTCTCGACATCCAAAAAATGACGACAACAAAACGTTATCGGCATGCTTCCTGTATACTTTCTTGTAAACTAACCTAAAACCTAAGCTCAAATTCAAATTCAAATTCAATCGTTTATGTTCCTTCTTGTCTCTCCCCCTAACCAATCTTTCTATATCCCAATGCAGGCTCACCCAACTCTCAGCAAGAACGAAAGGAAGCAACTGTGCAGAATCTTGGATTGCAAGAAGCTATCCATGGAAGCTTGCATGCATGCAGCCCAAAACGAACTCCTCCCACTAAGAGTGGTGGTGCAAGTTCTCTTTTTCGAGCATGCACGGTCAGCCATGCCCGGACGTATACAAAAATAACAATCCTTATTCTTATATTATTTTCATTGATATATAAAATCGGAATCTCATAGTATTATTCTCTTCTAGGAGGGCCGGAGCTGCCGAAGAACCTCAAAGCCCTCCTCGCTGCACAAAATGTCGCCGGTGCCAAGGTGGTGAAGACCTCCATGGGGGAAGAATGGAGCATCTCTGGCCATAAGTCCCCCAAAACCAAGGTTCCCCCCTTGAAGACTAAGCTGGTGGAAGACATTGATGAAGACGTCATTAACCAAGATGGAGCTGGAAAAGCTGCCAAACCCAAGTTTTTATACTCCATTCCTGCTACACCAAAGAAGATGCTTAGTAAGCTATGGCCAATGAATAGAAGTGTTAGTGAGAAACGATGATTATACAGGTTTTACACCCACCGTTTAGTGACCATTAAAGGGTTATTAACCGATTCTGGGTGGTGGATAAAATCAAATCAATGATCAGGGAGATAAAGATTTGTGTTTGCACTTCTGCTTAAATGAGGAAATACTAAGATAATAGCCTTGTTTCGTCCCTTATAACAGGAAAGTTTCTGGGTGTTAAAATACCTTCAATTTAAGTTTAGAAATATTTAGGTAGACAATTTATTAATGTAAATTTGCTTGCACGTAGAGTAATCTATGTTCAAATTTGCTTGCAATTAGATCCTTTCTTTTTGTTGTCTATTCTGATTTGTTCGATTAAAAGATATCAATTGAAAGCATATGCCCGACCGATCAAAGCGCTATTTTACCATCTCGGAAACATCCCATGAAGCTGTGTTCCAATTATTCCAAGACACTTCGACAAAATCCACCCACATGGGAAGAAATTCAAGCACAGACAGTTGAAAATGTTACTCTAGATACTTCGTACCAAGCAAAATCACTGGGAGAGAACACAAGTTGCCTCGCATTTGTCTGCCTTTCATGATACAATCGATCGTAACATCTAGTTGACAAAGACAAATTACAGTCAGCTGTGTTTTCAGTTTGATTCTAACCTTGAAATAAAATACCTAAAAATCTATGAAGGCAATAGTACAAGCTGCGGAATTGAGAAAAGCACCAAATGTTGTGGAAGATTTCAAATAAGAAATCTCCATGTTTGAATCGACAAGATTTGGAATCCAGGAGCTCTGAATGAAAAGAGGAGAATATGGTTTATCAATGTTCTCTCACCCGTTAATCACGTTTAGTATTTATATACATTAGGATATCCTAGCCCATTGACAAAGGATTTACAATTCCAACCTTCAGGTCATGAAAATGGTAGCAGAAGTTTGGATTACATAGAACTTTGACACAATTTCACTCGCTTTAGTATAGGTATCATTGAAGTTCAAGAAGCTAATTTTGAGACTCGGATATTCAGCTCCAGCAAAATGTTTATATGAAAGAAAGTTGCATATGATCACATTTCTAAGATTGAGTTGGTATGCTCTTCCCTTTAGTGCAGGGTGAATTTGGGTATGGTGGCTAATAACTACCAAAAAGCCTTTAACACATGGGAAAAAAAGATAAAAATATGTTAAGTTTTATGATAAGTTATAATAATATTATACACATCTCTAGTTTTTGAACCTGCAAAAAGATCAGCTTAATAGTCGATTTTAAATTATCAAACTTTCTGCTAAAAATGGTTACACCTAGCCATATAAGCCATCTAGTTTTGCCAACATGTTAACGGTTAAGGTAACTACTATGAATAATACCAGTACTATTGATACGCTCACAGCTACATAATCACAGCACAAATAAGCACCTACCTACGCTGTGGAAGAAATAAAAATCACATAACGGCTGGTTCTTTGGTGGCTCAGAGAAACTTAAAAAATTTAGTGCCAGAGCCTGCAATATTTGTGCTTCAAGCCAATAAAGCTATATTTACCTCGCCTAAATTTACCAATTATCATTTCAACCTGTGGAAAACGTCTGCTTCCTCTCATCCAATTCTAAATTTTTGTTTTTAAAAAAACCCAAAAAGCCTTTTCTTAAAAAAGTTTAATGGAGGCATTGCAGCAAAATGTGCCACTTATGCTTTGATAGATATCTCTCGAAAGCTTGTCTACAAGGGTCACAGATTACGCATTAAGCAGTCTAGTCACATTTCAATCAAGCCTTTGGTACAGTAAATGGCCAAGAGAAACCACACAAGGAGTAGCACACAGAAAAATACAAGACCAGCAACAAATGCTAACCCAGCTATCCAAATTCCCAAGCAAATTACAGTCACGAATGGAAGGAAGGATTTGACGGCAGCAGTGATACTGATCCATTGGCCTTTGAATAGTACGAGAGCCCCCACAGTAACCATATTCCACTCAATGGATCCACCATATGCTAGCCTGTTTAGACAATTGGTTACAAACGAATGAGAATTACAAGTAAAAAGGTTGTAGGACTTGTGCTGGAAATGACGCATGCATGAATGCAATGCATCATCCCAAGTGATAGCAGAACCACTTTCTGCATGCTTGTACCCATGACTGCAGGTGTGAGACGCAAGATTGGGAGGAAAGCAGCACTGGTCCATGTTCATCAACAAAACAAAGCGTAGATCAGTGTCAAACAAAGGTGTCCATGAAGCTTTCAAGAATATACCGAGTAATCAAAGTATTCTCACTTTGTCACAAAAGTTAATGAGACTTCTACTGGCCACATAGAATACAACCAACACTGACTATCAAATATAGCATATTTGCTATGATAATGAAATTCATGCAACCCTAAATTCTTCTTAAGTTCACAATAACCGATACATTTGGCAAACACTACAAAGAAACATAAATTCTCGAACTAAGGGGAAAAAAACTAAAAAGAAAAGAAAAAATGAATATCCTTCTTCAAGAAGCTACCTATCACTTCCTAAACTAACATTTTTTTTAAAAGAAAAGGACAGATGTTACCTTCTTCCTGTCGAGTTCAAGGTATCTGGCAACTGAACCAAATGCAAAATCATCAATATTCACAAAATTTGACCCCGAAAAATCAAGGATTCTTCCATCCTCCCGACCGATGCCAACATGACCAATGAAAGGCGCAAGCCATGAGACTACAGGGAGTGGAGTCCAAACTATACAACACGGAAACCTGGATTTTTTGGGCTCTACTTCACTAAGTGGCCAGAAATCCAGTTCTCTATTGTATGAACATGAGGTAACAGTGTCGTTGGCTGTCTTCGGAAACCTTGAGTTACAAAAACCAGCTTCATCAAGTAGCCATGTCTCCTGCAGAATTCCATCATCCTTACCATCTCTTAGGTTGTCAATTCGTTTGACTTCCATTATTGATTTCTTCCTGAATTGCATTTTGATTTATTACTGCATCCGATTACAAATGAATGCACAGAAAACCACCTAAACATTTTTTTAAAAAAAAAGGAAAAAAAAACCCTCAAAAGTCATCTTAAAAAGTATTAGGATTAAGAAACAACTAAATCTGAAGAAAAGCCAACAATGTCAAACCAAATATCTGAATTCTTTGTTTCCCAAATTTATGACTAAATCCACTCTATTCTCAAATGTAAACTGATGCACAACTAAAAAATTCCAACATTTTCCAGAAGAAATTATGCGGCAGTGTGAAAACTTAACACAAGGCATAAAAAAAACTTGTGTAATGTATCTTTCATAAGAAAATAACAAAACCAGCAAAAACACTTTTCAAAAACTTGACAATGTGTGGCTCATCATACTTCTCACTGCACACTGTCAGTACAGAGAAACCTGGCAGAGTCAAATTCAATTCTTCTAGGAAGCCTTTATCCTACCAAGACAGTTTCTAGCTCCATGACAGTAGATCCTAAGGCCGCATGAAAACATAGACAAGGCTTCCATCAAGTGAAAAAGACACCATTGGGCAAGAGAAGAGGGAGGCGGAGGTGTATACAAGCAAAGGTTCTTACATAAGGCAAGAATTTGGCCCAACTAACAGAGTTAATTGATACAAGTGTATTTAAGTATAATCAATATTTGGCTGGCTCGGATCAAACCCTGCCCTACTTGCCTAGCACAACAAGAACCAAAGGGAGCGCAGCCAAGCCTGCACAAAAGGGATAATGGTTGGAGGTTGACATGGTGGAAGTTGAAAAGATTAAAGAGACTACAGCATTGTCTGGACTATGGAAAACCATAGTTGACTTATTTCACCAGCAAGCTCAACAACACTATCATTTCTACATATGCCTAGCTGTTTCACATCACTTTTATCGGCTTACATCTGCAATTCATTTTGACAAAAAGCTAAATGTCCACCAGAAAGGTTAATCTCTCTAAAAGAAGATTTTTAGGGCAGCACAATTAGTTAAAGTACAAGCATTTTTCTATTGCATGTTCCAAGACGGTATAGAAAGAGCAGCATTGATTGATTGTAAATATGCATTTTTGTTTCAAAGTATTCAGTGTATTTGCAGTATTTGCATTCCACGAATGACATAAATTACATGCATGCAACGAGTGAAAGAAAATTGCAAGGGTGGGAATGGGAAGATTAAGCGAACAACCCAATACAGTAAAGAATTCGATGTAGTCAGGAAAAAAAAAAAAGAAGCAAAGGCAATCTTCCACAAGTGTAATAATCTAGGATGTTCAAAAGGAAATGATAAGCTCATCCAATTGATGATGTGACTCCCTCAAAAACAATTGAAGATGAATGCGAATCGTATGCATACATAAGTTAAACTTTCATAAAATCAACTCCCCCGCGCGATCTAACGAATTCAACCATTTTCTTTATTAAAAATACAACACCAATTGACATGGTTTTCAATGTCGGCGACTCATCGCTGACTTCCACGTCGGCGTCCACCCGAAGACACCGACCAGTCTGCGATTGATCGCCGCCTACATGGGAAAGGGAGTTAAAGCTTGCCTGGCTAGAACGCTGGCCGGGAAGGGACTCGCCGGACGCTGAATGGAAAGGGAGAGGGGGGAGCGGGGTAGAGAGTAGACTGCAGAGGAAGAGAGGGAGTCGGAGATGTCAATCGGAGACGGTAGTGGCGGCCATGGATTGGAGAGGAAGAGAGGGAGTCGGAGGTGTTAATCGGAGAAGGCGCAAGGAGGAGGCTACCCAAGTTAGGGTTTGTTGTTTTCATTGCTTGTTTTGTTTAATATTTGTTCTGGTTAATTTTATGTAGATTTTTGTGTGTGGATATTTAGTAAGTTTTTTTATATAAATTTACAATGATTTATAATATAATACACTTTATTAAAAAAATTCTTCCTAAAATATATTTATTTATTAAGAGCAATGACAAGGTGAGATTTCTCATTTAATTAAAACTTTTATAAATTTAATTTTGGATGTAAAATCATTACGATAAAAATGCTTTCTCGTCGTCACTCCTGAATCACAGCGAGCACCGGATTCGTAATATAAGTTTTCATCACCACATCATTTATTATATTTGTAATACTTAATTTTTATTATAATAGAATTTTTTTTACTCTGTATTTCATTATTCTCAAGTAAGTGAAATTAAACTTTTACATAATTTAATTTGATTTCAAGTATAATACACTTTAACTAAAAGTTTTTTTCTATAATATTTTAATTCACAGAATTATATAATTTTACTTATTTCTTATTCATGAATTTTGATTATTCTCGACTGATTTAAATTTTAACATAAAATTTAATGAACTTAGAATGCAATATATTTTAATTGAAAGATTTTATAGCATTTATTTATAATACTTGATTTATATGATCATAGATATTAATTTATTATAATCTCATCTATTACATCTATTTTTAAATATTAATATATTATTTTTAAACTTATAATAGGGTTTAATTTAAGATGATTTACATTTTCTACTTCTATTTATAATGAAAAAGACAAATTTATAATTTAATTTATTTTTATAGACAAAAAATAAAAAATAATTTAAAAAAACTTACCACTTGCTTGCCAGATGTGCGATATAATATGATATATTTGACTATTTGAATCAATTTAAATGTAATACACTTTAATTAAAAGTTTATTTATAATATTTGATTTGTATCATGGTATATATTTATTTTTATAGTATTATCTATTATAATAAGATTATTATTTATCAATTAATCAATATCCATTAATTAATTTGAAATCTTCTTACTTATAAATTGTTAAACTAAAATAAGTTCTAATTATAAATAATTTAGATTTTTTATTTCTATTTAATAATAATAAATGGCCAAAATTATAATTTTATATACTTTAAGAGAAATTAAAAGGTAATATTATAAAACTATAATAGGTTAAAAACGGATTCTAATCAAAAGACTTCAATAACAAACTAATATTTATGTGAATAGGAAATAAAAGATAATATTGTAAAATATTTAAGAGATAGATTGGTAAAAATCTCCGGTTAATTGCAATACATTTATCTTCACTGTGTTAGAGGCAAAATAGTAATATTGATAAGACAAAAGAACGCAACTTCATATTTTAGCCTTAGACTGATTCTCCTTATTTTTCTAACACAAGTGATTCTCATCCTTTCTTCCTCATAAACTATTATGGTTTTATTTTTCTTAGATTTGAAGCTACCCCATATCCACTTGATTAGATCACTTGCTAATATAATCAACAAGCAATTCGATTCTTTTGCTTTCTCTCTAGGGTTGATTAAAGTTACCATAAGAGATGAGGTTGATTCAAAAAATTTGATCGGTTATATAAAAATAGTTATTCGAATGCAAACTTCCCTTGACAATTGTATTTTTTCACTAGAAATAATAAAAGTTTTTTTACCATAAATGGCGAGATAACTTTTTATATTATCAGGTGGTGGGAGAATCAAAGCAGCTTATTAAAAATGGGAAATTAATTAAATTGTCAAAAATACCTTTAAATTTAAAAACAAAAAAAATTAATTTTCGAAGGGCGGCCGGCATGACCCTTCGCAGAGGCCTCTCACCCACATAGAGCGGCAATCTAGCTACCCCCAACTATGGTGTGGCCAGATCTGGTTGCCCCAATAATGGGGTAGTCAGGGGCAGCAAAATCCGGTTGCCCCCGATAATGGGATGGCCCGATTTGGATATCCGTCCTCAAGGCATCCAGCTAGCCTACAATCACGATCCGCCCCCAGATGAAAAAAAGAAAAAAATGATTTTTTTTTGTTGGGGACATGCCACAATGGTCGGGCTGTCCAACCAACACTATGAGACAATCAACTCTGCCAGCACTTAAAAAAAGGCTATTGTTTTGCTTTTTCAAATTAATGTTAAAAAATCATAATTTTATTAAAATTGATACACCAAACCTATATAAATTCTAAACTTTTATGACCTACAACTTGATAGTACTTAACTCACAAATGAATCAAGTAAAACATAAGGGAGTTAAGCAAGTGTGCAAACAAGTCAATACAATATAGATAATAGCACACAAGTTAGGAGAATGAGAAGAGATAGGACACAAATAAAATTTTCAAGAGATTCCTAACCGGTACATCCTCCCTTCTATCTCATTAAGTCTTTTGGTGAGTAACTCTTAAGTCTTCGTAACTCTTTTGGGCAAACCAACTTATAACTTTACTAGCAACTAAGCTAGGCCTCCTTTACAAGCGTCAAGGAACCTTGCACTCCAAACACCCTTGGAGCCTTAACAAGCCTTCCTTCTTCAACGCCAAGTTCTAAGGATCCTAGCTTCAACAAGTTCCAAATACCGTTGGAACTTTATAACCTTTGAAAGCTACACCTTCTCCAAACACTTTCTCATCAAGGAAGATGCTCCTTCCCACACACTCTCACACATTGGTAATTCACAAGCTACTCAAACACATTTCAGCTGACCTCTTTACAAGCACTCTCCTTGGTATAATCAAAAGCACCTAGAATGCAAGCTAACAAGTTAGTCTTTCATAACACAAGTTTGTCTTTCTAATTTTTATCCAAGAGAGTAAAGTTCACAAGAGTAGCAAGAGGTGTTCAAAACACACTCCTCGATGCCCTATTTATAGGCTTTTATAACCTCTCCAAGAATAGTAGTGGTTGGGTACCACCTTTTTTGTTTGTTCCAAAGGCTAGTTTTGGTAATTTTTTCCAAAACGACCAGCTATCAAACAATTAACCAACAAAACGTTTACTTAACACTAGCCACGTCAGCTTTGGCTGCCGAATGCATACCGAACATCTGTTGAACTGTCTTTTCAAGCTTTACCAATCTACTGTATACTTTCAAACTCCACGATTAGTTTATGAAGTTTTGCTGAAGATCACCTTCGGTAGTCGAATGTGCGACCAAACACTTGCCAAATTCTCACACTTTAATTATCATCAAGTACATCCCCAAAATCCTGTATATTCGTACCAAAAACTACCCAACAAGCCAAGACTTAGTCTATCCAACCAAAACTCTAGGTTGTTCCTCAAAAATTTCTATCTCCACCCTATCATGACATCTTGAGTCTTCCCTCAAAATAAAACAACTTAGCTCATTGGTCTAGTCCACGGTTAAGAAGTCCCAACCTAATAAATTATAAATTTACTCCTAAAATCTAAAATTGGAATTTTATAATCTTCCTCCGCTAGGATTTTTTTTCCCTCACCTCTCAATAGTTCAATCAAGCCAATTAGTTTGATCAACACCACTTAAACCAAAACTAATTTCCTCAAAACCTCGGGTTTTACAAAAGCACTTGGGTTGATCTTGGTGAAGGATGAGTGGGTGTAACATTTGCATTTGGAACAACAATGTTTAGTTATAGTGAAGCATAGCTGAAGGATTTGTTAGTGTAAACAAGTTCAGAACCTCTTTAAAAATTCTTGTGTTTGTGTTTCTTGTCCTTACTCTATTTTGTTTTAATTGTTTTCAGCTAATTACAAATATTTACACCTTGTAAAACCCGTGACTGGAGTTAGAGTTTTACATTTTTGAACTAGTCGGTTCAACCGTCTGTTCGAGTCGAGTAAGTTTCATGCCTGCGTGCTAAGTTGAAGCCAACTATGAGTTATGAGTGATGAGAGTCAAATATACCTAAGTCTATAATGATAATATCAGAAAGATGATGAAAAATAAGTTATTAAAGTATATGATAATATGGAGTTATTTTTATGTATTTAATCGTATAATTATTTTTAGTCTGAATAATGCATTAGGATAGTTAGAGATCAATTTGGATGGGCTATTAGTTATAGAACATGTCATTTTTATGTTATGGTATGCATTAAATTTTATGAGATTTTTCCCAATTTTCTCATTTTTAAAAAAATTTATTACTAGTTAGTTAATATTTTTTTATTCGAGTGAGAGTCGAGTCAACTTTTATTAATTAGATTGCCACCCAACTTTCATCACAATCCTTTTCCTCCCCTAAACCCTGACACTGCCCCATCCTCACCGTCGACGTCCCCTCTAGACGCTGCACCGCCGCCGATCGACATTGCCGATCATCGTCGGACTATTGCTGAGCTTCTCCCCCACTCACCGGCCATCATCTGACCTCCATGACACATCGACGCTCCCTAGTGACATGCCAAAGCTTTGATTGCCTCGTCGAAAAAGCTGCCAAAAAACCGCCAGAAAGCCGCTGAAAATGGCCAAAAAATCGCTGAAAACTGCCGAAAAACTAGATTCGCTAAAATTCGCTGGATCTTCCGCTAAATTCATATAGTCAAACCTAATCAAACTTTGGACACCGTCGAGTACCAAATTCGAGTCTTAAACCACGCAACAAACCGTAGCCTTCGCTGATTGTTGAGGACACGAGGTATAATTAACTCAGACTTAATTACTTAAAAGTGATAATTATTAGCATAACATGTAAGGATTTGATTGATTTATGTGATAAATATTTTTTGTTGTGAATAAAGATGAATTGAGTGATTGAATTGTATGAAAATAAATGTAAGGGATTAATTTAGCAAATTAAGCATGTATTGTTAATCAAATGCAAGGTAGCGTAGAAAATCTAATAGGGATTGATGTGTGTGATTTGGTATGATGAGTGCTTTGGTGTGTGTGTGTGCTATAGGATGTGTGAATGCATCATAGTGTGCATTAGTTTTTAGTTTTGATATGTAGGTACGAAGTATGAGCACGTCGCCTAGGCGAGTGGACACGATTGGAGCTTTGACCAGGTCCGTTTAGGACTCGCTTCTTGTTTGACTTCTATACATTATCGTGATTTGTTTTTAATAGGTAAGCGAGTGTTTCGAGTAGTAGATTTATCATATCCCACTCTACAAAGACCATTTAGACGTACAAAATTTTTAAATTAATAACCCTCGAGGATGAGATCCCTCGAGTTTATTTTTAAAAACTCAGATCCAGACATGATGCCTTCGGGTCTAATATATTACAATCCCTACCCAAAACTATGTATATTTAGTTTTTTCGAACTTTCAGTGAGATGTGAGACAAGGGAAAACTGACAACAGCCCTACGCGAGCGGGCACATGCTAGTTAAAGCAGGCTCTAGATTTGGTGAGCCTCTATTCCATTCCCGAGGGATCCTGATAACATCACCTTTGAGTTCCTCAAACCTGAAGAAATGTGGAGGTTTACGAGTACTACAATACAGCGCATGTCTATACTTGTGGTCTCAAAGGGTACTGAAGGCGCATGCCCAAGAGTACTCAACCTCTCTAATCAGGGTTAGGAGTGATATGCAGGATGTAGAGGGCTAAAATAATAGAAATTTATTTTCCCGCGTAAGGGATAGTTTTAAAGTTGACAGAGAATGAGATGAGATAGAATGAGACACTGCCGAGTCGAGGTCAATGGCTCCTAAAAAGTGCCCTTATACGAGATTCTATGAAGAAAACTAAAAATGTTTTCATTTAACAAGAGAGTCAGATCTCTTATACCAATTTGTTATTAGTTATTTCTAAACTAGTAACGCTTGTTAATTATGTTTTTCTATTATCTATGTAGATGAGAACCTTGAGGACTGAGCACTATCGGGACTACGGAAGAGCAGCGATGTACAATGGACACATGTACTTGCCAAATGTAATTGATGATGTTGAATGCTGAATTGGTGTGAATGACGCTAATTAAATGTTATTCCAAAGAATTGATAAAATGTTTTACTTGTGATTGAAAATTGTCAATAGAAATGAACAGGTTGAGAAATGGAGTCTAGATTCGGCTCAGAAGATCAGAAGTGATGATAATTGAAATGTAGAGAGAAAATATCATGTTTTTTTATGTGTTTTCTGTTTTTATTGTTATATATATATATATATATATATATTGTAAAACTTGTGACCCGAGTCAGGGTTTTATAGTCAAAACCGGTTGGTTCGACCTGTATTTTCAGTTGAGTCATTTAGGGCATGCGTATTAAGCCGAGGTCGGTCATGCTTTATGTATCACGAGAGTCATGTGTACCCAACTATATTATGATAATATTAGTAAGACAACAACAGAATGACTTAGGTTGAATAACGCATTACGGAGCAATTTAGGTGGGTTATTACTTATAAAGCATGTCATTGTGATGTTATGGTATGAATTATATTTTATGGTATTTTTCAAAAAAAAATTTAGGATTTATTACGAGTTAGTTATTATTTTTGGCTTGAGTCGGAGTCAATTCAAGTTTTATTCATGAACTGCCACCAAACTCAACCCAACCTTTACTCCCCCTAACCCTGGCACCGCTCCTGTCATTGTCACTGCCCTCTTCGGCTGTCTCACCCCTGCCAATCTACGCGGTCGATCCCCACCCTGCTTGTAACACCCCACTTCGGTTCGCCCGTGAACCGACCCGAAAGTATCACCAGCGACCGAACCATTCGCTAATCTACTGGATTCGGTTAAGCCAACCCAGATCTACCCTCGACATCTTAAGACGGAGATGCAACATGCAAAGCATGGATGGGATGCTAGGGTTCTAATGCTTGTCCTACATGATATGCAGCAAAAACAGAACAAAAACAATAAACGAGAAATTCCAAAAAACAAAGTCTATTTTTATAGAAAAATGGATAGGGTTTCCCCTAAAAAGTGCAATAAGGGCCAATATGTCCACAACAAGAATATATATATACATATGGTTTCAAAACGATGTAAAACACAACAATCCATCCTCGCATACCATCATCATCATTTTTACTTTCACCTGAACTGAGTCTGACCTCCAAGGTTCCTTGTTCATTCACATTTGTCTATTTATTTCATAGGCATTTTTATCAAAACATAAAGCAACCAGATTTTCAATCACACATAATTAACACGCAATTATTAAACATTACACACGACAGGTACATGTGTGCGCGATTCTGTGTTGCTTCTCCGTAGTCCTGACAACTTTCAAACATCGCGATCCTCACCAACATATATATAAGAAAACTGTCAGTAACGAGTGTTACCGATCCGAAAAATAATTAATATCCAACTAGCACAGGAGAGCTAACCCTCCTGTGAGATCCAATTTCTTTCATTGGGTCCAGGAGGAGACCAAAGATCTTGAGCGATCGATCCGGCAGAACAAATTTATGGATGGAATCAAATATATAGTCTTTACAGAAAAAAGTATTCGGTTATTGGGGAACAATGAATAAAAACATCATATACTTCCTCAAGAACTATCACAAGGGCACTAATGGGAGCCGTCACTCTCAAGTCGACAGCGTCCCCTTTCCATATCATTCTCTTGCCTCGGCCATTTCATCTATCGCTTCTCGCATCAATTCATTCTCATTTATCTCAGCCCTCTACATCCTCCATATTACTCCTCGCCTTGAGCACGAAGGCCGAGTACTCTCAGGTAGTCGTCTTTAGTACCCTTTGAACTACAAGTCTAGACATGCGCTGTATTTAACAGTACCCGTAAACCTCTACGTTCTCTGGGTGTGAGGAACTCAAACGCGGAGTTGTCAATATCCCTAGGTAATGGAGTTGTCTAGAGCCCACTTTGACTGGCCAGCAATGTAACACCCAGACTCGGCTCACCCTTGAACCGACCCGGAAATGCTACCGGCGACCGAATTGTTCGATAATCTACTAAATTCGGTTAAGCAGACCCGGATCTACTCTCGGCGTCTTAAGATGAAGATACGATTCACTACATATATGACATACGAACAACTTTACACACAAACACAATTTGCAATGAAATCAAAAGAGATTCTAAATAAAAACGGACAGAACCTCCCCTAAAGGTGCAATTAGGGGCCACCCTATCAAACCATATATATGAACATATATCCATATCAATAGTTTCACTCACAAAATATAGACTACCATATATTCATTCTCAAACTTGGGTCTCAGCCCACCTGTGCATTCTTTCAACAATTCACATCATATCATCAAGTCATTTCATTCAATCATCAACATATTTATCATCTCTTAATATTTTCCCAAGTCAATTTCAACATAAATAAATCATAAACACAATATTGAACATTCAATCAGTAAACATGTGTGTGTGCAAGAGACCTCACTGCTCCTCCGTCTAGGCTGGCACTTCCGATCAAGCTTATCACCTACATATATATAAGAAAACTGTCAGTAACAAGTGTTACCGGTCCGGAAAATAACTAATATCAAACTGGCAAAGGAGAGCTAACCCTCCTGTTGAATAAAAATCATATACTTCCTCAAGAACTCTCACAAGGGCACTAACGGGAGTCGTCGCCTTCGAGCAGCAGCGCCCTCTATCCATCTCTTTCTCTTTCCTTCGCTCTCTCATCTATTACGTCTTGCATCAAATCTCATTCTCGCGTCTTGCGTCAAATCTCATTCTCGTTCAACTTTGCCCTCTACGTCCTCCATATTACTCCTGGCCTTGAGCCGAAGGCCGAGTACTCTCTGGCAGTCGCCTTCAGTACCCTTTGAACCACAAGTCCGGACATGCGCTGTACTAAACAGTACCCGTAAA
>JAVDBV010047614.1:0-32898 GCA_032619315.1 Piper longum
TCCATCCCGGCGGCGGCGCCGCCACCACGGCCACCGCTTCTCAATGGAGCGCCTCCGAATCCACGCCACCTCCGCCGTGGACTGGACGCCCTCCCCCGTCGCGGCCCTCGCCGCCAGCCCCGACGCCTCCCAGGTCGCCACCGCCCGCTCCGACGGCTCCCTCGAGCTCTACCTCGTCTCCCCCGGCTCCGTCGGCTGGCACTGTCAGCTGGTCGTCACCCAAAGATTCGATCTTTTTTTTTGAGTTTTTCCGATTTTTTTTTTTGGTTGGTGTTGGCGTGTTCTGATCTTGGATTGTGGTGTGTAGACGATACAAGGCGACCCCGAGTCGAGAATCTCGTCGCTGGTTTGGTGCCGGCCGTGTTCGAATCGGAATCCGAAAGGCCGGTTGCTCTCTTCCAGCATTGATGGATCGGTGTCGGAATGGGACCTCTTTGCGCTCAAGCAGAAGGTGTGAGTCGATTTCGTTGCTCTGTGATATTGATTGCGTT
This sequence comes from Piper longum, assembly GCA_032619315.1. Lineage (NCBI taxonomy): Eukaryota > Viridiplantae > Streptophyta > Magnoliopsida > Piperales > Piperaceae > Piper > Piper longum. The sequence continues at coordinate 492 of JAVDBV010047614.1, forward strand.
GTACGTTGTAAATGCTTTTGGATAGGATTACTGAACAACATTTGATTGGATATGGTTGAATTATGAGTTTTAGAAGGAATTTATGTGAATTGTTAGAGCAATTTTGATTGGTTAGGGTTTGGTATACTGGATGATAGATAGTGCTTTGTAAATGTGTTTCTAAGTGTCTTTGTGACAGTTTGATTGGATTTGGGTGAATTTGTTCTGAGCAACAGTAGATGCGATAATGAGAGCGATTTTCATTAATTAGGGTTTGGTATGCGCGTTGATGGTGTATTGTAAATGTTTTTCTATGTAGGATTTTTGAAAAACAGCTGTTTATTGGATGTGTGTGAATTTATTTCGAGCTAGGCTTGATATGATAGTGATTTAATTGCATGGGTTATGATGTAGTATTCTGATTCGAAAATTTGTCATATATGTGTATGCCTAGATTTCACTGAATTTGTCCTTTCAGTAATCATTACAATGTATGCAGTTTCTGCTGATCTTGCTTTTTGGGGCAGATTCAAATGGTAGATGATGACTTTGCCCGCTCTTTGAACATGACATGCTGGCTTTCTTACCAAATCGTGCATGGGGCTATTGAGCGTGACTGTGATATCCATCAAAAATTATCTTCATATTTTGAGCGCATTTTATGAGATGCTTTTACTTTTTTGGTTCTGAAACGACTAACAAGATTTTCTATTATACTGTGTTCATCAAAAAATGATAAGAGTTACTTCAATAATAGTACCTTTTCTTTTGCATTACTTTTAACCCTCTGCAACAGAAGCAAAAAAAAAGATCACATATGCATGTGATTTGAACAGGTTGTGCTGGACTCCATTGGGGTGTCCATATGGCAAATGGCTGAGGAGCCTCTCACTGAACCTACTAGCTCCGAGCAGGTGGAAAATGGTGTTCATCATTCTAGGTCCAATGGTTATGCACCAGAGGAGAGTAGTGAAAGTGATGACAGCGACCTTGATGATGATGGCAATGAGTCTTCGGGGCTCCATGCTGTGTCTGATCATGATGGAAGCTCTCGTATTGCTGTTGCTTGTGACGATGGCTGCATTCGTATGTACCTTGTGTCTGGTTCAAATGATCTGACATACAATAGGTCATTCTCTAGAGTTACTGGTGAGACAACTGAAATATCTCTTTTCTATTTTTTTTCCGCTGTTTTTTTTTATTGTGTCTGCAGAGATTGACCAGAAATCTTAATATCAGTGTTAGAATATGAGGTAGGTTAGAATTGTGATGCATTACTTCATTTTTCATGGAGGGGAACTTAAACAATGTTGGGTGCTTCATGTGGTACCGTTGTTGTTCCCCATTATTTTCGTAGCCATTATTCTAGACACTGCTAATAATGTGATTGCCTTGAAAGTAACATGGTAAAGTCATCTGCTACAGGCTATAGTACGAGACAAGATATATGGCAAAATTTAGTGGCTAAGTTAGGAGAGCTAGACTATCATGCATGCCTCTTAATAAGATCAATAATAGGAATTGGCTGCCCAATTTGAGTGGCGAGAGAGAACAGAGGAGCTTCCTACCTTAAAGATCACGGTTGATGCTCCGTTTGACTTTCAAATGGTGGGATATATGACTAATGAAGGCATGAGGGAGAGTAGGGTATGAAGTTTCTTGTGATTCCATGTGGAAGTGAAAGCTCCTTTTAATATTTTGGTTTAGGGCATTTGCATGTTGATTTTCCTGTTTCAGGTTTATGTCTGTCTTTGTGTCCCATATGTCATTGTTTGACTTACTGTATTGTTGTCCAGGTCGTGCATTGAGTGTGACATGGAGTTTGAATGCAAAAAGAATCTTCTCTGGAAGTAGCGATGGGTATGTAGAAGTAGTTTTTAGTTGGAAAAGAGGTCATGAACTAAAAACTATTATGATGTTTATCAGTTTGCATTATGTGGTACTGTATTAGTGAATGATTTTCTGATAATGTTTTATTTTTTTTGTGGCATTCTGAAGCTTTATGCAAGCTAGTGCTAGACATAAATGTTCCCAGCTTTTAATTTATGGAGCTTTCGCAGGTACATAAGATGCTGGGATGTTGAATCAACCCATGAAATATATAGAATTACTGCTGGTCTCGGTGGCTTGGGCACTGGTTCAGAACTTTGCATATGGTCTTTGTTATACTTAAGGTAGATTGAAATTGTGTGCTGGTGCTTCCTGTGCTTCAACTTTCCTTCTATACTTGTTTATTGTTTGTTTTACAATTATGTAAGCTGTACAGTTCTCAACCTCAAGTTGGTTAATTGCAGGTGTGGAACCCTTGTAAGTGGTGATAGTGGTGGTAGTGCACAGTTTTGGGACAGTCATCATGGAACTCTATTACAAGCTCATACTTGCCATAAGGGTGATGTAAATGCCTTGGCTACAGTGCCTAATCATCATCACATGGTGTATTCTGCTGGTTCAGATGGTCAGGCATGCGGCATTATCAGTCCTTCCTTTGTACCCTATACAATTTTTGTTGCATAATTGTTATATCCAGTAGTTATTTTTTGTTGCCTGAGTAAATTATATGAAAATGGTAATTGAGGATAGGAGTATTAATTGTCTTCGTGCTGAATTCTAAATTTTGCTTTGTAACCTAATTCTATTTATAGGTTATCCTATACAAATTGTGTCTTGACAGAGAAGAATTAGGAAATGAAGAAACTTCTTCAAATGTAACGAGGAAATGGGTCTATGTTGGCAATAAAAGAACTCACACACATGATGTGAAGGCACTGACAGTTGCACTTCCTATCTGCAGAGAAGGTTTGCTTGAAGAGCTGAAACTTTATTTTACAAATTGCAAATAGTTCTTGTCTCTGAACTCTTTGACCTCTTGAGACCTCTCTTTCTTAACAGGTGGATTGCTGGAGGCTAAAAAAACTAGGCGCCGTTCAAAGGAAAAGCCATTAAGCTTTAGTTACCACAAGTGGGCTCATATGAGTGTTCCTATTCTGATCTCTGGTGGTGATGACGCAAAGTTGTATGCTTATTTTGCCAAAGATATCACCAAATTTGATCCACATGATATTTGTCCTGCGCCACAAAGGTTGCCAGTGCATTTAATGTCAAACATCTTGGAAAAGGGAACCTCAACAATTCTGGTTGAATGCCCAAGCCATTTGGATATCCTTTCTGTACCACTTACGAACTTTCGTACATCTAATATGGGTTCTGGAAGGATTAAACAAATTGCTCGTGTTAAATGTGCTTCATCAAGGAAGATTATCTGCAGTGCTGTATCAAGTAGTCAATCTTTATTCGCATATTCTGACCATGTGAGACCAAGTCTTTTTGAGTTGAAGTGTAAAGTTAAAAATGGACATTGCACAATTAGTAAAAGGAAGCTGCCCAAGTGCCTTCCTTTTGCTCATTCCATGGTTTTCTGCTCGAGTCCCTCATGCTTAGTTTTGGCGGGTCATGATAGAAAGATCTATGTAAGCATCTGGGACTTGATTTATGTGCAGTACAATTTGTGGGTGAGCATTTTTGTTGAGTTTATGTATCTATTTCTTTGTGCAACAGCTAGTGGATGTGCAAACAATGGAACTTTTGTGCACTCTTGTACCTCGTAGAATAGATGAGGATGTAGCTTCACCACCAAGTGAGCCTCCAATCACAAAACTAGTGACTAGCTCAGATGGACAGTGGCTTGCAGCTATCAATTGCTTTGGGGATATTTACATTTTTAACCGTGAGATACAAAGGTAAAAATTGAACATTGTCCCCTTGAATGTATTAAGGCACTAGTTCATTTCTTTGAACGAAAATTGACTCTGAGTCTGCTGAAAGTTACTTTGATCCAACAAAGCCTTTTGTAATTGGATGGGGTGGGGTCAAGTATATAAATTGAAACTTATTTTTGTAATCTATGTTGTCTTTTTTGCAGGCAGCATTGGTTTATATCGAGATTGCATGGTGCATCTGTTACTGCAGGTGGTTTTGCCCCCAAGAAATGTAATGTTCTTGTTATCTGCACTTCCTCAAACCAAGTATGCATATTTGATGTGGAGGCCAAGCAGCTAGGTGAATGGTCAAAACATAATACCTTCCTCCCTCGAAGGTTTCAAGAATTTCCTGGTGAGGTTATTGGGCTCACCTTCCCTCCATCACATTCATCATCTTCGATTATGATCTATAGCTCCAGGTTTGTGCATTTCCTCTTGTCAATCCTATTTTGTAACAGCCTACTACTTGCTCTGATTGTAAATAGCATGGCATTCCTATTAAATCATGAAAAAGTGTGATAATGCTTTATATCTTGTTTGTTCGGAAGTTAAAATGACTTGAGGCCTAGTCTGTTCTGACCTTGTATTATTTGATCAGGGCTATGTGCTTAATTGACTTTGGGGTGCTAGTCGCTAGAGATGACGAAATGATAATTGCCTTAGATGCACTATCAAAAAAATCAGTGGATCCTTCTATAATTCCAACAATGAACAAAAAACGGAAGCAGCAATTTGACCCAAACCATCTAAATCTTGCAAAAAGAAACTTCGAATTCAAGCTTTTCAAGGACCCAGTTTTATTTGTTGGTTATGTATCAGACAATTCTCTACTGGTTGTGGAGAAGCCCTGGTTAGATGTTGTTCAGAAAATGGAGGCACCCCAACATAGACATATATTTGGAACATAGATGGTTGCTATTATGCCAGAAGCAGAAAATTGATTTTTAATGTTTCCATTCGGTATATGTGGGGGGATGATCAATGCAGAGAAAGCAGTGTAGATTACAAAAATGATGGTTTAATTTCAGTCCCCCTTGAATGTACTATTAATGAGGCAACTTGTACAATTCGGAGGTAATGTAACGTGCAATTTTGGGCCTTCGGTTGCGTATTGTTGTCCTTGTCGTTCCATTAATGCATACCCAGAAAATATTTCTTCGTTTATGAGTCTTGTGGACAGTTCTGAAGAATGGTGAAGACAATTATAGCTGGCCGTTTCCGTGAACAAGGCTCATGTGGCTGTGGTGGCCACGTTTGTTTTCTTGAACAGATTTATGCAAACAATGGTTTGAACTTTATGTGCAATACATGATTCAGAAAGGTCAACCTTCATGCACGTATTGCAAGAGGAACAAAGTCAAGCGTTTTCACATAATTTTACGGATGCAAATTATGACAATGCCAGTACTACTTCTGCAACTCTGGAGGTTCTTACCACCCAATTTTACTTTATGCAGACACTAAACATATGGTAAGACATTCGCAATCTCCGTAGGCTACAATGTCACAACTCACATGAACTTCACACTTCGAAGGTTCATATCCCTCTTTCTAAAGGGTGGTAATTCACATTTGTCTTCGCAACCTTCCTTCCATCTTCTCCTTGGCTATCTCACCATAGATTTTATATATGGAGTTAACTGATCTCAAGGCATTCCCACATGTTAATCTTTGACAGACAAGTACTCGAGAGCCGTTACAACATCGGCTATGAGAGGCCGAGTACTTGCTTCTTCCTGGAGGCACATAGCTGCAACGGCAAGAGCTTGGTAGAGACCCTTGACAGGAAAGTTACCTTCAAGCAGTGGATCCGCCATTAGAGTGAACTTCCTCTTATCTTTGAACAGAGGTTGAGCCTACATGATTTGAAACATCAGACATAAAAAAGATCTGACATTGTAGCAGAAAAGATGTTGCAAATGTTGAGCATTAATTAAGAGCATTACCCATGCAACAAGATTTTGTTCACATGTTGGTTTAGAGGTGTCAATCGCTCTCCTTCCTGTGATTATCTCTAGGAAAACCACCCCAAAGCTATAAACATCTGACTTTGTTGTTAACTGGCCTGTCATTGCATACTCTGGAGCACAATAGCCATAGGTGCCCATCACCCTAGTTGATACATGACTCTTATCTCCAGTAGGGCCATGCTTGGCCAGCCCAAAATCTGAGAGCTTAGGATTGTAGTTTTCATCTAGCAAAATGTTTGATGCTTTGAAATCTCTGTATATCACTGGTGGACTGGCTTTATCATGCAAGTACTCCAACCCTTTAGCTGCACCCCCAGCTATTTTCATTCTGGTGTTCCAATCTAAAGGTTTCTTATCTGGTGACAACTCTGCAGAATATATGGTAATAGTCATACATCAGCTAAGTAGTTAAAGATTGCAATGTTGTGAACTTAAAAGAGAGTATTTATATGTCACCAAGAAGATGGTCCTCCAAGGAACCGAATGGCATGTACTCATACACTAGAATCCTCTGATCACCATCTGCACAATACCCCATTAGATTAACAAGGTTTGGATGATGAAGCATGCTCAACATCAGGACTTCGACCAGAAATTCTCTGTTTCCCTGCAATCCATTCCTGTCTAGCTGCTTCACAGCCACAAACTGAGAAACACAAACCAATAAAAATTCAAAATCATTCAAGAACAAGATGTTCTTGAAATGAAAAGATCAATAAAGCAGTTAGGAGAGCGAGTTCGAATAAGATACTAGATTAGCTTTCTCGAAGTAGCCTTTGTACACACGCCCAAAACCACCTTCACCAAGCAAACACTCGGTTCTGAAGGTATTGGTTGCAGCTGCCAATTCAGAAAATGTGAATGTCCGAGCAGTAGCATTCCCATTTCCAATTCGGAGAAGCTCATCGGCTAGTGCTTTTTTCTTGTAGCTATCTGCACGCATGCATGTGCATGCAACACTGACTAAGAATTTGATAACTACCAGACATATAAGAGCTTGCTCAATTAGTTTTATAAAACTAAATTAATCATGAGAAAAATAACGATCACATCTATGATCCATATTCGTTAATACGGTAAACTATAAAGTTTCATGACCGCGATAATATTGTGAAGCTTTCATCCGATAATGTGAAGCTTATTCGTTATAGTCCAGGAGTACAATCAATAAATACTAAGTTAGTTTCGACGGGATGAGGTGTCGATGATGATATTAAAAATTATGAGGCCATCTAAACATTTAAACTATGTTGCAAATCATGAACTGTTTTGCAAAAAAATGAAGGAATTGGAATCCAAATTAAAAAAAAAACCTATGCATACCGGATTTAGTAGAGAGATGCTCAACAATATAGGCTAGATTATTTCCATCTTTTCTCTCTTGGTTTTTCCTATACCTTCCTCTCCTCTTCTGAATCCTACAACACAATAAATAGCTCATCTCCTCCCTTTCTTCAAGAACGTACGTACTACTCCAGCAATGGCTTTTAATCAGCTTGATATATACTTCACCTGCATTACCCAGAAACATCCTGTTAATTTCAACAATATATTTGTCTCGGTGGGTGAAGGTTTGGTATACTGACAATATTTTGGCCATCAAACTACACGAATCAATCCGGAATATTTTTCATTAAATTTTTTTTTTGACAGTACCTTATGACATATCTACAACGCTTCTCTATGAAAGATATCTTCGCTTTTTTTTTCTACCAATAAAAATTTCTTGATAGAAATTTTTTAAAATATGCATATTATTAATTACAATAACTCAACGCAAATCTCATCCCACGATGTTAACCAAAGCAACCAAATTAAATTAGACAATGGATTGTGAGCATCCTAAGCCGCTAGCAAATTTATCAGTCGAAAAGCTTATAAACAGCTATGAATTAAAAAGCCAAACAATTAAACCAAATCAACTGGAAGAAACATGATCAGATTAATGCAGGTATAGCAAGAGTTTGTATGAAAGCTGGTAAGGTTGTCAGATGATTCATTAATGTAGAAAGAGTAGAACAAGAACACAAGTTCTTCATTACCTTTCCATGCACAATGTGGTAGACCAAATCAACGAAAAATATTGGCTCTACGTACAATCTAATGCATAGTTACACCAATCACAAATCAAATGGTATATATCTTTGGCGTCCTCTTGATTTCTTCTTCGACCTCACACTCCTTGTTTGATTGCGAAAACAACAATTATATTGGAAATGTCTTGATCAGCGCAGGAAAAGATCTAGACATGGAAATTAGCCGAGAAAATTGTAATTAGGAGAGCGCTCGTATATAACATGATGAGGTGAAGAAAGAGACGAAGCCAGAGAGAAGAGGAAGGAAACGAGAAACATGCATGGGTATGTGTGAGGAATTAGACCAAAGAAACCAATAGTGGGGGAAGGGAATTGGTGGCGGAGATTGAAAGATGGGGAGATTTGTTACACAGTTTTGGCTGCTATGCACGCCTTTCTGCTTCATTTGCCTTCGACCTGTCATGCCATGTGTATTCTCATGTATATATGAATCAAGCTGCATGGCCATGGCCAAGCTAATAAACTTTTTTACCCTCCTCTTAAAATCCTAGCCTATATACACCTATTCAAGAAAAAATTTAGATCTCTTAGAGAGAGAGAGAGAGAGAGAGAGAGAGATTGGCTGTTTTTTGCCCCGGACTTCGATCTAACCATCCCATTAAAATGACAGTCTAGATCTATTGATTTTTTTAAAAAAATTAAAATTTGATCTGGGTCGTCCGATTAGAAGGACCGATCAGATCTATTATTTTTTTTTTAAAAAAATCATTGCCGATAGACATGTCGGCCATAGCTATCGGACACATTCGACCGCAAGTGGCCTTGTCTAGTCGAGCATGGCCTACCGTGGCCGGATCGTGCTGAGCAACCAAGATTCGGCCTTTTTTTCAGTCGCAACCGAATCAGGCCTGCGGCGCCAGATCCTGCTGCAACAGGGAAAAAATGCCCCATTGCGGATGCTCCTTTAGCCCACTCCCCCTCGACCCCCGTTGAGAGCAGCGACGTACTGGGTGGTGGCCGATAGTTTTTTAGGATTTTTTTTAACAATAATTCTGAGTCATCCTTGTAATTGGATGACCAAGATCAAATTTTAATTTTTTTAGTGGATTAGATTTAGGCTGCCTTTGTAATCAGATAACCCAGGGCCCCCAGGCTCATAATCACTTTACCTATATACATACATACATATATATGACCTATTTTTGAATTTTCAAGTGATGCTCAAGTTAATAGATATTTTAAAATTAATTTTTACAAGTAATTACTTTGATAATTAGAACGAAAAGGTTAAAAATATTAGATTATGTTAAAATTTTATAATTACCCTTATCATTTATTATTTTATTTATCTATATAATTTTTAATTGTAGGACACACTAAATTACTCAAAATAAAAGGTGTAGTTCATGTATATGAAGTTAATATATATATTGTATGTTGTTATTAAAGTTTGACCCCAAAAAAATTAAAACGGGCCAATAAGGTTTAAAGTTATCGAACAGTAAAAACTTAATATATTCTAAGAAAGACATCATGCATGACTTATACTATATATAATTTTTTATTTTATAAATAAATATCGTTAAATAATGATATAGATTAGAATAATCTAATATCTTGTATATAGATTTTAATTGATTTTAAAAATAGACCTTAATTGAACGAGAAGATAAATTATAATAATTTGATTTATTATTTTTATCATTTTATGATCATTGGTTAAATTTATTAATTTTAATCACAAGTTGTTAATGAGTTCCCTTTTTAAAATAAGAGTAGATATATGTAGAGACTTCACAAATCATTTTGATTGACGATGGACTAAATCGAAAAGAAACGAAAATGTATAAACAGAAAGTGTAGAGTCATAAAAAATTTATGAAAAAAAGTCACAGCCACTGAATTGAAAATTATGCTTTTTAAATGTCTTATTATTAGAAAAATAGCCGTAGTCATTCTCATCCCCATCAGAGATTAAAAACATCAATTTGGAATATCAAGTCCCACACAATTTAAGTAATATATGATACACTTTTTCATCTATAAAAGTAATATATGATATAAAAGATTTCATTTGTAAAGAAATTTTTTATATAATATAAAGTATATATGTAAATACGTTAGTTATATAATCAGAGAATGAACGTACTTATTTTAACTAAGGAATGACATTAATACGATTTTAATATTTATTTTAAGGCTAGTGGTACAACAAATTCGCTATTAGCATTTATTTGACTGATTTAAATCTCTTTAATTGGGTTATTTAAAAATTTAACTTTTATAATTAAGTTAATCTCCTTATTTAAAGTTTGCTTGAGCACTAGCTATACAAATCGCCTTATTTATTAGTCATTGTGTAATACTCTACCGTGCACGACTTTTCTCAAATTTATATAAAAAAAATAGATAACTTTAAATTAAGCACCGTTTTAGTAGGTTTGGCGCCTATTCTTTTGTTTGTCATGGGCTCTACGATATATATTTTATCTTATCTTTATTTTACTTTCACTTTTGTTTTAGTAGGTGTCAATGGCATGATTCTGTATAGACGTAATAAATAACATCCTACTCTATTTTATTTATGTATGTTGCATTTATGGGTGTAAATGAGTCAAGCCTGCTTATGAACTTTTTATATTCGGCTTAGCTCGCTCTCGTTAATTTTGTACTCGAAAAAATACTCGGCTCGAAATGAATAAGCTCGCTAAACAATGAACTGAGTTTGAGCAAATGAGTATTCGGTTCGACTCGGTTTGAAACTCGAATTTGATGTGTTAAAATTCGAAAAAATATTCGGCTGAGTTTGACTCATAAATACTATTGAGGTCACATTAAACTTATATAGTATTCAAAAAAAAATTTGATCCTAATTAAGTCAAACACATAAATATTTGTTATGGTGGAGCTTGGCTGGAGCTAAGCTTGAATCAAGCCCAAATACTATAAATTTTGGACAAGTTCGGCTCGACTCATTTACATTAAAACTCGGCTCATTTATATTAAAGCTCGGCTCGACTCATTTTATATCAAGCCAAACTCAAGCACACTACTGCTCGGCTCGGCTCATTTACACCCGTAGTTACATCTTTAATATTCAAATTAATAATATAAAGTAACATATATAATTAATTTGACCTTCTTATACTTATATTAACCCACCAGTTTAGTAGTATAGTGGTTATAATATATATTCTGGATATTATATTATATAGACTTGGTGTGTAACGCGATCTATTTGTAGCCATTGGATGATTTTTTTTAATTTTCTTTAGATCAAATTTGTATTTATATTGCGGTTAGCTTGGCAAGGTTGAGGATGCTTAAAAAAATTAGTAAAACGTCTAAGTAGCCTTTAGAAATGAAAGAGCAAAGAAATAAGTAGAACCAGTTTATGATTATTTGATAAATATGGTAAACAACTTTCTCAAAAAATGGGCCTAACCTTGAGCATAACACATATTGGTGAAACGTAGAAGGACAAACCTCAAACAGATACTATATTTGTCAAAGCTTAATTTTTAGTTACTTTTCAAACGCAAAGACACAGCCGAAGTTCTTCGTGATGTACACAGAGTTGTAAAAACCTGGATTACTATTAATTACCGATATTACACGAATCATACAGAGTCATACATGAATCAGAAAGAAGCGAAAAAATGTAACCTAATGGATACTATTACAATGAATTAATCACCGATATTATGGCTGTATTTTGGGGGCCTTCCTGCCCTTCTCTTTAATTTAGTTTTTTGAAAATTTAACTATTATAATTAAGTTAATCTCCCTATTTAAAGTTTTCTTTAGCACTAGCTATGCAAATATCTGGCCCTATATTAGTGATTTTGTAATAATCTATCGTGTTTGCACAAATTTTCTTAAATTTAAAAATAAAAAAATAGATAATTTTTAAACGAGGGCCGTTTTAGTAGATATGGCATGTCAACTCTTTAGGACATTCGGCAAGTGGCGGTGGCGCCTTTTCTTGTGTGCCTCATGAGCTCAACCATATTTAATATATCTTATCTTTATTATAGGTTTACTTTTGTTTTAGTATGTATTAATGGCATGATTGTCTATAGACCTCATAAATAACATCCTATTCTATTTTATTTATGTATGTTACATCTTTAATATTCAAATTAATAGTATAAAGTAATATATAATATTAATTTGACCTTCTTGTACTCTCACTAAAAAAATATTTATATGGACCCGCCTATTTAGTGCTATTATTAGAGGTAGTATAGTAGTTATAATATATATTTTGGATATTATATAATATTGACTTGTGTGCAACGCGATCTATTGCCGGCCATTGGATAATTTTTTTAATTTTCGTTAGATCAAATTTGTATTTATATTTGCAGTTAGCTTCGCGAGGTTGAGAATACTTAACAAAAATTAGCTGAACGTCGAAGTAGCCTTTAGAAATGGAAAAGCAAAGAATTAGATAAAACTAGTTTATGATTATTCGATCAGCAATCTTCTCTAAAAATGGACCTAACCTAGAGCATAACACATATTGGTGAAAAGTTGAAGGACAAACCTCACAACAGATTAAGTTCCCTCCATCATCATGAGCTCTACAAGTTTTCCTTTCTGGATTTTCAACTCCGGAGAAGTAGAAAGAAAGATGGTCAGAATAGTAGGAATGATACTGATCATTACAGAAATAGCACTCCAAGTATAATGGAATATACAAGGTCAGAAGCGGTCGAAAATTGTGAGGTAGAAAATGGTTTTGGAGAGAGGTTATAATATTAACAAGGGAATTCCTTGTTTATGCTGCCGGAATTTTTTGTCCATGAAAAAATTTGGAGGTCATGCTGGCAACTGTAACCGGAGAAATATTCAGGCTGTAAAATGGGGAGGCTTTCTTTACTTTCTTGAGTGATATATGGGAAAGGGAAAAGGCAATGTGGGAGTATGAGAATGATCCATGATCAGTTGCGGCCATTTCTATCAAATAACCTATAAAATGGTTCTACCCATTTCGTATTTCTAAACCGATCCTTTTAGGTCTTTCTTAAGGGGAATGGCATTGCCCAATACTCTGCAGACGTGTCTTTTTTAATGCACATGAGAATGTAGAGATTTCAATTTAGCGTTAACAACTTCTTTTTTTTTTATACCACAAACATCAAGAAGCAACACATTGTTTACCTATGGAGTCAGCCACGCATCAACCCAGAGTCATTCGCACTATTTTTTTCCAATTTAGTAAATTGAATGTTATTGAAATCAGTCTATATTGTTCTTTTTGACATCTTGACATTTAAAATTGATAAATATATGATTTATTTTAGTTAAATTATAGCAAATTGAGTACCTTCCAATGTTAAACTTAAATTATCGAGCCCACTAAAAACTATTGTATATTATCCACCCTTTGATTCGCAATATTAATAAATGAAAACCGTCCATCCACAATAAGAGTATCAAGTGAGACCACTCTCACTGGTAGCAACAACTTAGCCAACCCTTCCTCACAGGATTGCAGACATCTGCTATTGGAATATGCAGTATTTCACAGGATGAAATGCATCAAAAAAAAAAAAAAAAACAAAGGAAAAAAGTGACCACCTATAATCTAGACAGTGCTCATGAGGCAGAGCCAAGAATCCCAGACTTTCTTGTGCCTATCACTTTCCTAACCCTATAAAGTTTGACATACATGAATTTCAGTTTTACAAATCCTTTTCCCTTGGATTAAATAGGAGGAAGCAAAGACAAAACAGGTTACTAAAAGAGCCAAAAATACATCCATATAAAAAAGACCAAAGGAGATGGCAAGAATACTAACAGATACAATGTCCATAAGAACTCCCAAAGTGTTTATTGCTGTTGTTTAGCTCTCTTGCGTGCCAAATATCTCTCTTTAGCTGCTGCTACATCATCTTTATCTAATACATGGCGATTTTGTGTTGTTTGAGCAGCTGCCTCCACCTCTGAACTAGGTTTTTCATCTGTAGCTTTCACATTATCACTTGAAACTTGATTATATTGCACCGTTTCATCACTAGCCCTTATCTTTGCAAATGAAGGCCCTTCAGCTGAAGTTGCTTCTGATTTTGATTTAGATGACACATGCATTTGAGACGCCATAGAATTATCTCCAGAATTATCCAAATTCTCTTTCCCTTCCAAAGGTTCAGCAACAGGTTGGACGTCATTACTTTTTAATCTGTCATTGAGATCAGAACTTTTATTTGAAGGCGTTGACTCCCATTTAAGAGGACTTTTTGACACTTCTGAGTTGGCTCCAAAGGCTACATTCTTAGTTAGATTGAAGTAAAAGTCACTCAGATCACTCTTCTTAGTTACCTATCCAACAAAAAACAAACGAATGATCACAATGTCTGAGAAAATAAGTTAAGTTAATTCTAGAGCAGTTTATGCACATAAAAACTCAATATAAAGACTCCATTATGACAAACATAGCAAGTAAAGCAGCAAGAGATGTCAGACAGCTAGCAATTTTTTTGCAACAATTACAGTGTGAATGAGCTCACAATTTGCAGCTCTAAAAGATAGAAAATTGGAATTTATTTTATGTCACAGTAGTTTAACGTGAGATAAATGATTAGTACAGTACAGTTCATTCCATAAGATATCAACTGTTAAAACTTGTACCAAAAGTTTTTTATTCCAAGCATTTTGTGACATCTCCCTTTCACTACATGAATAAATTTAAAGCCACTGAAGAATTACATATTCAAAGATTTTATTCATTATCAAGTTCCCATAAAGTTTCCAATTAGAATAATTGACAGCCACAATTACCAATTTATAAAGTGCGTAACTGTCAAGCTACTTCCAAACATGATACAGAAATATATCACAAGCAATCATTCAGGAATTGAATTTGCAAATACACAAGAGGAGCTACTTAAATTATATTATTCAACCATAACCATAGATCAACTTTATATGAAAAACTTACATCATCTCTTTCTTCACGAAGTTGACGCAGCCGTTCCTCTTCCTGCCATTTCGCCTGTTCGGCAAGTTTTCTCTTATAAGCACCTGTCACAAATTTATCTTTATCTGCAAAGAGATGATCATCTTTGCTCCTCTCCTTAGCGATCTTTCTTTCATAGATTATCTCATGCTCACGTTCCCGTTCTTTGGCTTTCTCCAATAGTTTACCAATATACTTCGACTAAAAAGCAAGCATTACAAGAGTACGGTCAGATGTAGATTCCGCAACAAGCTCATTAAAAATCTGCTTTTCTCTTTTACAACGATTAAACACTAGTTTTAATTTCGGGAAACCAAATGACCTGAACATTATAGATGTTCATTAAGACCAATTAAAATGTGATTATCTGCTGGTTAAGAATTTAAGGCACATTAAACAAGATGAAACTCTCATGTTTAGTCATTTTAACTAATACATTGTCTAAAACCAGTACATGTTTGTGCATTGACATAATCCACAAAATGAACTTCATGCAACCATTATTTCAGTAAATAAACATTTGACTTTTGCTGCTAATATAACTTTATAATTAAGCTGAATTCAGTTAGGTAAAGAAAAATTATCAGGTCCAAAGGATAGATAAATCAAACGCAGTCAATCAACCTAAGATAAATCTCGTATATGTAATCGAATAAAGAGAAAAGAACCTGCCGTTCCTGCCGATCTCGAGCAATGGGCTTAATTATCTTCTGCTTCATTTCATCGTAAACACCATCATAATCAAACACAGAGGGGTCCTCCTCCAGGGCTTTCTTGTGCTGCTCTTCAACCTATAAACAACAAAAAGGAAAAGCACAAGACTTTAGGTTATCCAAGTAAAACATTAATCAGTAATGAAAAATATAAGTTCTAATTCAGAAACAAGAGAGAAGTAATCATACAAAAGAAACATTTAGTAAAAAACCCATTCGCAAGATTAAAAAAAAAATTTATATGTCAAAGTGCAGATTAAAAGAGGCAGAATTTTAAAAAAAAAAGTTAATAGAAAGATCTGGCTACCAGTACACAGCAAACGGAAAAGAAGGCGGTGTAATCTCAAAACTCAAATTCAGACCTATTACAAAATGGATGCATATACTAAAAAAACTACAAATAACACACAGCAAGGCGAAAGCTCAAGACCAAAAATGCAAGTTTGATGGTAAAAAGAGTGTGAATCCATATCATATCCAAAAGAAGGGCAATAACAAAACTTTGAATTAGAAAAACTGTCAACGCACACTCAACTAAGTTGAGAAGCACAAAACTTTACATCATTCCGAATGCGAGATATATGCATAAAACAGTAAACTTCAGATTCATATCCAAACGAGATGCAATAACAGAAGTTCGATTTAGAACAATATGGCAACATACACCACACAAAATGAAAAGCGAAGGACCTAGCATGACCCAAATACACGATTGATCCAGAAAGCAGTGCAAACTCAAAGTCACATTCTAAAAAAGGGCAATTACATAAGCCAAAAACTAGAGACTAGAAACAATAGCACGAGACTCAACAGCTACAAACAGCGAAATCGATAGCAAAAAGCGGTCTACATCTACAGTCCAAACTAGGAAAAATCGGGCAACATACACGTTACAGAGTGAAAAGCACAGGCCTTTGCACCATCCAAATCCACGATTGATGCCGAAAAACTAGAACAAATCAAATCTACACACAACAAAGCGTAAAGCTCAAGACTATACACCTCCCAACAGCAAAATCAACATCAAAAAAGCATTCTACATCAACATTCCCAGCAAAGCGATATCCATCTATTATCTATAATCCAAACTACCAACAATCGGCCAGCACACACGCCACAGAGCGAAAAGCACAGGACTTTGCAACATCCAAATGCACATTTAACGCAGAAAACAGTGCAAGATCAAAACCAAATCCCAAAAGGGGCAGCCACAACGGCACAGAACTCCCACAAATCCATCAACATACACACAACGCCGCCCAAGCACAAGACTTCACCCCACCCAGCGGCAAGACCAACAGAAAAAACCATAAGAAACAGTCTGCATCATCAATTCAAGCAAAAAACACAAAAAAAAAAAACAGAAAAAAAAGCACATCTTTGAGGGACTTGTTCTTGGAGGCATGGCGGGCTATTTCCTGCTCGACGCCGTCGTCGTCGTCGGCGGCGAAGACGGAGGAGGGAGGCCGGGGTGGGGCGGGGCGCTTGTGGCTCGGAGGAGCTCTCAGTTGGAGGCCGTACGCCTTCTTCATCGTCGGCGTCGCCCTCCGACGAGTTCGCCGAGAAGGGGGTTTCGGACGTCTTTCCCACGGACTCGGGTCTGGTGATCTCAGCCGGTTGTTCGTTATTTAGGGCGTGTTCATCGATCGAGTCGAGTTTTTTTTATAATACGTCGAAAATAATTAAAACGAATTTATTAATTATTACACATTTTATTTTATATATTTTACAAGTCTTTGTATGGTTCATCATGCTAGTAATCAGAGCGCAATGACTAAATCCATATAATTTAGTCCACTTTATAAGTAGTAAATGATATTTTCTTAGGTAATGGGACCGTCTGGTTGCACTGTTTTATTATTATTGGAAAAAAATAAACTTATAATAATAGAAATTAAATTTATAATAATGACAATTTTTTTATCACGGCTAATAATCAATTGTCTCATCAATTATTAATAATTCTAATATCTTCAAAAAAGCTAATTATAACTCAACTTTATAGCTACTAAAAAATTACAAAATTATTAGGATTATTATTGATGATTCCAGGGTTTAAAATTTTCTATGACGATGTAATAAGTGTTTGGTTGGTTTAAATGTTTTTAATAATGTTTGAAAATGTAATTATAATAATTAAATTAATATCTTTCTATTAAATAGATTTAAACCGATCAAATACACGCGCTACAACGCTGTTGGAAGACCCCCAACCAAAATTTACACTATGCAAATGTTAATAATCTGCTTAAAAGATGACCTCAACAAAGATTTGGCAAATGAAGTCCTCCTGGACTGGACCACAAAAAATGATGATAAGTCAGGGTAGAAGATCGAAGGGATCATCCATCAGCTCTCATACCATGCAGAAAAGAAACCCACTTCATTCAATTTTGCAAGCTGTTTTAACTTTTGCAGGCAGATTTGTACCACAGCACCTCATAAATCCTGTGATCCATTTGATTTCCCTTGAGCAATGGAGGCAACCCACATCCATGGATTGGTCCCAGAAAAGCTGTGAAAACCCCAACTATTTGATCAGTGGGACATTACATTTGCTCAAAGTGGGTAGCAGCCAAGTCTTCTCCACTTTTGCAGCAAGTAGACAAAGCCAGGGAACTTTTTCCGATTGCTACAGTAAGTTTATACTACATAGTAGAAAAAGAGAGATGCAAGAGAATCAAATCCTTTGCAAATCACGGAGAAGATCATCAACATATCAAAACCAGGCTATCTCTTTAGTCAACTTTTACTCTCCATCATCACTAGTTACTTCAACTGATAGTCATAATATGATCGCCATTTTGACTTCCAACAAAAAAAAAAAAACTTATATGATCACTGTTAACAATGACATTAGAAATGTTAATTGATTAAACTGAGTACCAATTACAAGAACGAATTAGGGGTTGAAGAGCCTGTTCCCACATCTACACCTCCATGAGAGAAGATAGTAGCCTTCATCGTCGTCTCTTGGTGCTGCTGTCGGGAAGCTCTTCCTCTTGGGAGGGATCACAAGGGTAATTGCACAGGGACTGCAGTTGAAGCACTTGTTCATACAAGAAGGAGGCCTTGAGCCTATTGCCATTCTCTCCGGATTGAACCTCTCGGTTGACACTAAGGAACCAGCAACTGCAGCTGTGCATATCATATTCATTACCAACATATCAAAATGGTTAGATATGAAGAGGAAGAAAGTGTTCTGACCATATTTTTCATGTGAACAAAGTACTCAGAATTGCTCACCCGTTATGGAGGGCACACAAGAGCAAGATATCAACAAAAGGAGAACAATTGCAGCTCTAGCTGATCTGAAGTGGCGCTCTTTTATGTAGAATCTTGATGGAGCCATTAGTTTTCTCCTCATAGCGCTAATGGGCTGGTGATGTTCTTAATAGAAAAGGGAGCTGTAAAAGTATGTGGTGATAGGGGTGGGAACATGGAGGAGACTTGTGACAAGTTTTTGAGGGGGGGAGAGGAAGATCTCTTGTATGAAAAGCAAGCTAAACAGTACTCTTGATTGTTGAGGTTTGGACACTTCTGAGAGGCTCGTTTTCTGGAGGAAAGAGACAGGCCCTAGTTATGTTATCCAAAGTAATTCACTCGCTTGAGCATTTATATGTTGTGCTAAGAGGTAATATTTTATGTTACAGAGGATTCTATATAATCTATATGATAATTTTTTTAGGTCAGAAACAATAATATTCTGTCACATGAAAAGATGATTAGTATTTCGCGTAAGAATGCTATCACTAATGCAAACTAAACAAGACCCACATTGGAAAGCTAAATAAGTTTGAAGATGATGTTATGAATACTAGTATCGCACAAGTATGTTATTTGTAGTTGTAATAAAAAGAAAATTGCACCATCACTCCTTTTTGGGGAATGATTGAAGTGACCTAAGGCTGTGCATCTCTGGCTTAGAATCCCCGAAAACATGGTCGGGGGAATCAACCAACTGGCTCTTTTTGAGAGAAAAACTTGGAACCGTGTGTCGATTCAGTGTGGGAATGTTCATTCACCAGAGATGGGTTAGATCGCGTTTAATCCCAAGTTTTAACAAAACAAAGCCGGAACTAGTACTGAAATCCCCACATGCCCAACTTATGGGTCAAGACACTTTTGGCTTGTTCTTTCCCATCTACAGCATTCAATGTGAGAAGACTTCCTACTGCAAGACATGGGTAGCTCTGCAGTAAATTGGTATGGAAAAATAAAAGGACCTTTGCTGATAGTTACAGCCCATTTGGTGATGAATGATGTATCGTATGCATCGGGAATTGTGGTAACTCGTATTAGCCCACGCCAGTGCTTGGTAATGGTACACCCGGTACATTTAACATTCCCAAATCAATCACAATCTAGCTCTCGTTGAAGATCAATCATGCAAGGAATGGAGATTGGGTAAATGTTAAGACAAACGTACATTTCCTTATCAATCACCACTCTTATGTCGTAATAAATCAAAGAGGACAGAACAAGGCAACGGTGCAAGGATGGTCACGAACATGTGATCCATTCTGAAGTGTTCAAGGTTTAAGACAGTGGGGAAGTGAAGATAGATTTTTTAAGGGGAAGATTACCAAATGGTACAAAGAGAGGGATAAGAGTTAAGAACTGGGTATTGCGTTGGTGTTTGTTTATGGCACAAAACATGACAGCCATTACGTTATTCTCCCCGGCAAGCAAACTTGTGTGGTTCTCGATGAAAGCAAGAGCCCATAGTTTGGACATATTATTGAGCAAGCAAACTCCAATATCGCCATGCTCCTGAGTCCTATTCTTTCCTATTGGGTGGCTTGAGGGTAGATTTCACAGGGAAGGACAAATAGAAGAGCGTCTTCTCCTTTGATTTTGGTCTTAGTACTAGAAAAACTCGCATGAGCTCAACATGATAAAAAACTCTTCAGGAAAATTGGGTTCGATTGGAAACAAAAAATTTGAGCTTGAAAACTATTAAAATTTGTTTCGATTCGCTAGCCAGATAAACAATTTTCGAGAAGCTTGTTTTGTATGCTATTCACATATCACACTGCGAACACGTCACGCTGTGTTCTAAACGCATTGTCTCTGAAGGTGGAGAGGAGGGTCAGAGTTGGCTACCAAACTCCCATGTCCCTCGTTAGTCAGGGTTCATTTGACATTTCCACCACATGTGTGATATCCCTCTCTCAAATATCCCAAGTCGTTCTTCGTGGGGTCTCTCTCTATCCTTGTTCTACTTGGGTTTGGCCACATTTGAGGCCTGGATTTTCTTTGACAGACACTAAATAATCAGAGTAAATATCGCTTTTTCTCTCAAAAAAATAAAATAAAATGTCGCCCTTTTTCAATGGTAAAAAATAGATATTTATTCTCCGAAGCTATTGTAATATTGATTATAGTCCGGTTTGTGCATCATTTTTTTCTTTAATGGCATGCTTTTCATATTCATTAACCATTATTTTCCGCCCATTTCTTAAAAGAACGGCGAAATGCTTTATGGTGAAATAGAGATTTGAAGTTTATCTTTTTACCACAAATAGTTGGTTTTATTCATAGACAAAGTTCTTGTAAGAAGGCTACACAAAGACCATGAACGTTGTGTCCTCCGAGCACACCACTCGCGTGGCAAACCAGGACACCAGACATATATGATAAATTAAAAGAAAATTTCATGAAAATAAAAAAAATACTTTGGAATATTTCACGGGGATTATTATTTGCTGTAATTTTACCAAGAAGATAATGTTTTCACGTGACGTTGATCCCCCTTAATAACTAGGCCTGATTTTCCACTCATTCCATAATATTAAAAATAATTTTTACTTTTTTGGTAATTATTTTAATAATTATTTTAAATTAAATACTTAGAAATTATTAAAATTTTACTCTAAGAAATATAATTAGTTTATTGATAAATCTGCTAATTTTACAAACTCGTTACATAAACTCTTAAAGTTTTTACAACTAGTACAAAATTATCGGGATGGGTAACATCATTACCTAAATTTATAAATATCTTTTCACAAAGGAGAGAATCAATAAATAAATAATATATACAACATCTCATAGTCGTTATACAAAAAACTTAAACATAAAAAACTAGTTAAAATTTAAACTAATTTGAGTCAAAATATGATCAATGCATACAATTTTTCCCCCCTAATCCTTCAAATTTTAACACCAATTAAAACTTAATTTAATTCGATTCAAATTAGGCTCTAATTATATTAGAGTCTTAACCATATGAACTACTCTTTTTATTCAGATGAATTTTAGAGATCTAATTATTCAAAATTTAAATAAATAAAAAATAAATAATGAGGATGAGTATAAACTTTAATTCAATCTAATAATTTCAACCATTTTATCTTAATTATAAAAAAATAATCATAATAAAAAATACTTTAAAAATATCTATTAATTAGTACATTTTTAAAAATTATAAACTATGTCATAATAATAATAAAAAAAATAATACTTTATCGATCACTTATTTATACACTATAATTTTAAATTAAATGAATAAGTCGTGTAAATTAATTACATATGTGGTGTAATTTATTTTTATTATGAACAACATGATAAAAAAAGTTTATAAAAATAATGAGGAAACAAATAAATAAATAGAGTTAGAAGAGAAGGAAGACAGACGTCGGCAAGGTGGAGGCGGCCACAACCAAAGGCTCAACCTCGACCACACCCTTCGTTGTTCTTCCTCTCCCCACCTTCCCCTCACCGCCGCCGCCAGCTTCTTCTTCCACTGCCCCCTAAGGTGAGCGGCTCTCTGCTCGACTCGACTCCCTGTTCTGCGGGCGGTTTTGATTGGTCTCCGATCGGCCCCTTTTCTGGGGAGTTGTGGATTTGCCGGATGGGGCGGACTGGAGTTTTTTTTTGAGGGTTTTGGGGGGTTTGCGTTGTAAAGATTGGATTTTTGAGCTGGTGGGTGGGAGATTAGGTTGTGGATCGGCTGGGGTGGGATGGGGGTTTGAGCATGGGATTGTGGGTTTTTTTCTTATTTAATAGCATGGTGTTGATGATGAATTGCAGAGGAAGTTTGTGATTTTGTTGTTTTTTTATTTTGATGTGGTTGGGGTTTTAAAATCATGCTACAATTTTATGGATGGCCTTAGTGTAAAAAGCTGATTTGTTTGATGTGGACGATGTGATGATGAGTTACGGATGAAGTCTGTGGTTATGCTGTTTTTGATGTGGTTCGGAGTTAATCATGTATTCTGTGATTCATTCACGCTGATTGATAACTATATTTTGTGCCGGGAATAGATTTGTTTCGTGTTGGTGATTTGGTTAACTTTTAGATTGTGGAGGATGATGAGCGTTTTTTTTTCTCCATTAAGCAGATTTTGTGGAATTTGAAGTTAGTTGATGCTGATTTTTATGTGTCAAATTCCACACATGGGTATGGAGTATCAATTTCGGCGTGGTATACTCAAAAAGACAAGTGTTGTCTTGTTGTTGGTGTTTTGTTATGCACTTCCTTTGTCATTGGTCTTCCCATTTATTTATTTTTCTATGCTTATGCTTTATAATTGTAGAGGTTTTTTAATTTCTTAAATTCTCATGTTTCTTTGTCTATAGGGTGGTCTGTTACCTGTCGGACAACAAAATGGCTTGGGCTTTGGCACAGACCACTATCTTCCCTGCTACCCGTGTAAATGTAAATCGCCGCAGTAGATTGTCTCTTAGAGCTCACAGGCCTGTTAAGATGATGTGCGTCAGCCCAGTGGCCTCTCTAAAGTTGCGAAGCTTCACCGGCATGAGGGGGGTTAATGCTTTGGATGTGATAAATAAGCCTCATAAAGACCTTTTTTCTGTGGTTTCGCGAGACATATCCCGTCCTCAGAGAAGAGCCATCAGAGCGGTTGTAGTGGCCATGTTTGAGCGATTTACTGAGAAGGCCATCAAGGTGATTATGCTTGCACAAGAGGAAGCAAGACGGCTGGGGCATAATTTTGTTGGAACAGAACAGATTCTTTTAGGACTTATTGGGGAAGGTACCGGTATTGCAGCAAAAGTATTGAAATCCATGGGGATTAATTTGAAAGATGCTCGAGTAGAGGTGGAAAAAATTATAGGAAGAGGGAGTGGCTTTGTTGCAGTGGAGATTCCCTTCACTCCTCGAGCGAAGCGAGTATTGGAACTCTCTCTTGAAGAGGCTCGACAGCTTGGTAAAGTTCAATTTGCAGTGTGTAAACTCTGTCCATTTTTGGACCAGATGAAAACTGATACTCAGTCTTTTAGGTCATAACTACATTGGGTCCGAGCACTTGCTTCTTGGGCTACTTCGTGAAGGAGAAGGTGTTGCTGCACGTGTACTGGAGAACCTGGGTGCTGATCCGAGCAATATCCGCACACAGGTGAGTTTTTCTATATCCATTACTGTAGATCCTTGGGCTACACATTTTTGTAAACGCCTTTGCTTTTACTTGTAGAAGCATTATGTTAACTGTCTTTTGCATTTTGTTATTAGCTGTCTGTTAGCTTTTCAAACATCAATTCTTGAAAAGTGAAAAGACAGCTTATAAGGAAGTACTAAAAGACAGTCATCACATTACATCTCAATCTGTTTATTTTCTAGGTCATACGCATGGTTGGTGAGAGCACTGAGGCTGTTGGAGCTGGAGTTGGAGGTGGAACCAGTGGGAACAAGATGCCAACACTTGAGGAGTATGGAACCAATCTTACAAAGCTTGCTGAAGAGGTATGAAACATAAAATTCTGAACTTCTAATCTACACTCCCTTTCTCAGTTGGTTAGACAGTGTTAAAAAAAAAATTCCCGTCATTAGGGTAAATTAGATCCAGTGGTTGGAAGACAAGATCAAATTGAGCGCGTCACCCAAATTCTGGGCCGGAGAACCAAGAACAACCCTTGCCTTATTGGTGAACCTGGTGTTGGAAAGACAGCTATTGCTGAAGGGCTTGCCCAGAACATCTCCAATGGAGATGTTCCCGAGACAATTGAAGGGAAGAAGGTTAGACATGCATATGTAGCAAATTTAATGCCAATGCAAATCTTACTGCCAGTGCAAATCTTGATTACAAAATTGATTTAATTTCTTGTTTTCATGGAATGTAGGTTATAACACTTGATATGGGTCTCCTTGTTGCTGGCACGAAGTATCGTGGAGAATTTGAGGAAAGGTTGAAAAAATTGATGGATGAAATCAAACAGAGTGATGAGATAATTCTCTTCATTGATGAGGTACATACATTAATTGGTGCGGGAGCAGCAGAGGGTGCTATTGATGCTGCAAATATCTTGAAGCCAGCATTAGCAAGAGGAGAACTCCAGGTATGCTTTTACTGATAAGAACATGATTCGACCTTTTGGATATCATCCCCTGAACGGTCCATTCCTTTGTTTTCATTGATTGTTTCAAACACATGTTTACATTCCATCGAGAAGTGGCTTCCATCTGGATAGAATGCTGTGGAAGTTAGAATTTGAGGATTGTTCTTTTACCTGTTCAGTGTATTGGTGCAACAACACTTGATGAGTACAGAAAACACATAGAGAAAGATCCTGCTTTGGAGAGGCGTTTTCAGCCCGTCAGAGTACCTGAGCCAACAGTGGACGAGACTATTCTGATATTGAAGGGGCTGCGTGAGCGATATGAGCTCCACCATAAGCTCAGATACACTGATGAAGCTCTTGTAGCTGCTGCTCAGTTGTCTTACCAGTACATTAGGTAAGTTCCTTGTTGCTGCTGTCCCTCTGTGCAAATATGTGAATAGGTCATCCAGACTGATATTGCCAGATTTGATACTTCATATAACTTAGGGACAGATCTTTTGAGACGAGGTTAATGTCAGGAAAGGTATCCAGCTGTCAAACTTGTCATTTATAATCAGATAGACTAATATTAGGATCCAGGTCCCCTGCCCCTACTGAGCTAGGTGAAAGAGGATGAACAAGGAGGAAGCGTATCTTTTAATATTTTTAAGTTTGAACTTTTACGGACAAATAAACTTTGCTTGTTCCTTCTAAACTGGATAAGTTTAATCTTCATGATTTTGGAGGGGAATGCATTTAAAAAAATGATGCTTATAATAACTAATACGGTCATCTGCTTGACTGCATGGTTGCTGACTTTTCTTGCAGCATGCATAATTGAGCTCTTTGTACAAGTAGGGTATAAATACATATATCTGTCCTCTTGACTATCATATAAATCTGTCATGAAGTTGTTCCTGAGGTCATTCTGCATATACTTCATACTGCATCATTTTGTGTTGATGCTGTTTATTAATGAAACAACTGTTGAACACAGGGCAATTGTGTTCTGCTTGCATCTTTTGTTTAAATGTAATTGATTTGTATGATGACCGATTATCCATTTCTGCTGATTACGCACTGCATCTCTTACTTATGTGCATTTTCTTTTTGGGTCAGTGACCGTTTCCTCCCTGACAAAGCTATTGACTTGATTGATGAGGCTGGTTCTCGTGTACGCCTTCAGCATGCACAGGTGGTGCAAATTACTTTGTGATTTCATTTTCTTTTTACTGGGACCGTGAGTTGACTATTGTCTTCTTCTGATTATGGAAGCTTCCTGAGGACGCCAGGGAGCTTGATAAAGAGCTGAGACAAGTAACCAAGGACAAAAACGAAGCTGTGCGCAACCAGGATTTTGAAAAGGTGCATTGGACCTTCCTATATCCTTAGTTAACATGTGATGTGTAGCATTTTTAGCGTTTTGATTTTTTTTAATAAAAACAATGCATTTATATATTTGCTTCAGTGAAGTTGCTTACGCCGAAAAATTTTCTTAACAGGCAGGAGAGCTTCGTGATCGTGAGATGGAACTCAAGGCCCAGATTTCTGCTCTCATTGACAAGGGTAAAGAGATGAGTAAGGCTGAGAGTGAGGCTGGGGAAGGAGGCCCGATTGTGACTGAAGCAGACATTCAACATATTGTCTCTTCGTGGACTGGAATCCCTGTTGAGAAGGTGTCAAGTGATGAGTCGGACCGTCTTCTTAAGATGGAAGAAACCCTCCACAAGCGGGTAATAGGACAGGATGAGGCTGTGAAGGCCATCAGTCGTGCCATCCGCCGGGCACGTGTAGGATTGAAGAATCCCAACCGCCCAATTGCTAGTTTCATATTCTCTGGCCCTACTGGTGTTGGAAAGTCAGAACTGGCAAAGGCTTTGGCAGCTTACTATTTTGGTTCTGAAGAAGCAATGATTCGACTAGATATGAGTGAGTTTATGGAGCGTCACACTGTCTCCAAGTTGATTGGTTCCCCTCCTGGTTACGTCGGGTACACAGAAGGTGGCCAGCTGACTGAGGCTGTTAGGAGGCGACCATACACAGTAGTCCTCTTTGACGAGATTGAGAAGGCTCATCCGGATGTCTTCAACATGATGCTTCAGATACTTGAAGATGGGCGGCTAACAGACAGTAAAGGCAGGACAGTGGATTTCAAAAATACACTGCTCATCATGACATCTAATGTTGGTAGTAGTGTTATTGAGAAGGGTGGCCGTCGCATTGGATTTGACCTTGACTATGATGAGAAGGACAGCAGCTACAACCGGATCAAGAGTCTGGTGACTGAAGAATTGAAACAATACTTCAGGCCGGAGTTCCTAAACAGGCTTGACGAAATGATTGTTTTCCGGCAGTTGACAAAGTTGGAGGTAAAGGAGATTGCAGACATCATGCTGCAGGAGGTGTTTGACAGGCTCAAGAAAAGGGACATCGACTTGAAGGTGACAGAGAGGTTCAGAGAACGGGTGGTGGAAGAAGGATACAGTCCAAGCTATGGAGCGAGGCCGTTGAGAAGAGCGATCATGAGATTGTTGGAGGATAGTTTGGCCGAGAAGATGCTTGCCGGTGACGTGAAAGAAGGTGATTCAGCTATCGTCGATGTGGATTCCGATGGCAATGTGACCGTGCTCAATGGCAGCAGTGGCATTCCTGAGCCATTGCCTCCGGCTATGGCATTATAGGTGTGCTGCTTTTAGTTCTTAGAGATTTAGATAGGTGAAAGTGGCCGTAGCTTGAGATGGTTTTTAGAAGATTGGCCTGGGAATCGCTTAAAAACGTTATCTTATTGTGTATTGCTTATTTTACAAAGTATTTTTTTTTGTCATCGTGAACACAAAGAAATCATGAATGACGCCCGTTGTATGTGGGCATGAAGAGCTCATTTCTTCTCAATGTTTTTATGATACAGTGCCTGCACTGGGCTACCGCGATCCGACATGGTTCGTTCATGCTGTTTTCACTGGGAATTACCAAGTACCAAATGCATACAACATTCAAACAATAGCGTTTTTATACAATATACTGTACAAAGAGTTCTTTTTTTGGATTTATTTACAATTAAACATACCCGAGTACAAAAGCTTATACATAACATAACACCGTCGTCCACATTATTAAAGATATAATAACGCTGCCAAAAATCAGAAAAAAAAAATCAAAAAAAAAACACCAACATCATTTCCCAATGAACGGGAGAACGGTGAAAATATAATTGTCAAGCTATTGCATCTGTAGGGGCTCTGCCTAAACACAGCTTCCGACAGCAACCCAAACACACAAACTTATGCTATACTACGCTGCCAACATCAATGACAAAACAACGGAGGGCTGAAACCAATCATCCACTATCAATGACAGAAAAGAGAAGGCGGATTCAATGAGATCCAAAATTGGACACAGTGCAAAGTGTGCCAAACTCAGAAGCATTGCCAACATTGATCACTTGGTGGCTGTATCCTCAAGAAGTTTCTGTCACTCACAAATGAAAGCCTCCACAAAAGGAAGTAAAACATGAACAAACTTCCTGGAAAAACCAGTAAGCCTGAAAAATGGGAGAATATGAGAACTATATTTCCAGAAAAAACAGCCAAGCCCTGCCAAATGTCCATCTATAAGAGAGCCCAAGAAAAAAACAGCCAAGCCCTGCCAAATGTCCATCTATAAGAAAGCCCAAGAATGATGCCACAAGGACCTGAAAAACCTGTTTTCAGAAAACAAACCAGTCCATCACTTCGTCTTCAGCTGGCACGCCATACAGGTGAATACTTTCTAATAATACATACAAACAAGAACTTCCACTAGCAGAGAATGTCACACTTCCACAGCTCCCCCACAAGCAAATCCACAGATCTTCCACTAATCGACTGGCATTGCATAAGATTCAAGCCTACCAAAGAGCGTCCAAGGTCACACAAAAAGGGAACACACTTGTCTGTAATGTTAACACAACTTGAGAGTGAAAAGATTTGCAGGTCAAGCCACTTCTGACTGGCAAGAGCAGCAAGACCAATGTCTGTGACTCCAGATTTTGACATGTCAAGCTCAGCGAGCAGAGAGCAGTTATCAGCAATAGCAACCAAACTCTGATCTGTGATCTTCCGACAACCATCAACATTAAGATGCTCAAGAGTTCTACCATGCAGCCTGCATAGGGCACTAACAACTGAATCTGAAAGATTGATGCAATCCTTTAAATTGACCTTAACAAGTCCCAACTGACAGCTCTCAAACACTGTGAGCAGTCCAGCATCTGTCGCTCCAAAGGTTCCCTCGAGGTCCAAGTTCCTTATATTGGGGCATAATTTCCCCACCATGGCTAGAACTGCACTTCCGAACCCTGGACAATACTTAATTATCAATGAACGCAGAGATGTGCAGGGATGAATCTCTGAGAGATTAGTAAGATTCTCACTAATTCCCTTGCATTTCACCAGGGCAAGGGATTTGAACTTTGTGCCGCAACTGTTAAGAGAGCTGATGATACCGACTTGTGTGATCCCATTGCATTCTTCCAGATGCAGACTCTCAAGAGAATCAGCATAGCTGGAGAAAGTTTTCAGCCCTTGATCAGAGATCACGGAGCACTTGGAAAGATGAAGCTGCTTTAAACTACGGCAGCCCTTTCCAATTGCTTCAAGACCGAGATTTGCGACTCCCCGGCACGCAGTGATGGCAAAGTATTTCAGATTATACAAACCATCAGCAGTGCCTAGTACCCAGAAGCCCCTCTTAGTCACACTGTGAAGGCTTGTTAAGCTTAGGTCCGTCAAGTACCTCCCATAGAAGCCAATCACTGCAAGAGAGGTATCAGTGATGTTCAATAACTGAAGTTTTATCTTAGTCAGAGAAGAGGATGAAGTCATTAAGCCGGCAATTCCGCGATCACCTAAAAGAGGGCAATCCTTGATTTCAACTGATCTCAGATTAGGGCAGCATCGAGCTATCTCCGGAAGCCCAAAGTTCCCAATGTTTGAGCATGACTCAATCAAGACACTGGTCAAACTAGGGCAATTTTGAGCAATACTAATCAAACCTTTATCAGAAATCAAAGGGCAATGGAAAAGGTCAAGCTTTTCCAACATATGGCAGCCATTACCAATTGCAGCCAGACCCACATCCCCAACATCGGGTGTGTTCCACAACGAAAGAATCTTAAGGGAAGGACATCCATGAGCTATTGCCGCAAGACCAACATCGGTGACTCTATGGCTTGAGTTGCTAGAGCGGATCAAGAGCTTTCCCAGTCCGCCGCGGGAAGAGGTACCGACAGCGATAGCAGCAAGTCTCACATCGGTTGCTTTCTTTCCTTCCAAGCACCTGGTGAGAAATCCATCACACTCCAACTCGTCTTTTTCGTCGCAGGATGGAACTGATTGATCATGCGCACTGTTCAAACCATTTTTGTCCATTTGAATTTCAGACATGGAGATGCTGCTCAAAAGCCACAGCCATTGCTTGGAGACAGAGGCGCAGGCACTTCTTTCTTTGCCACTAGACAATCTCCGAAAGATCTCATATAGGCATTCATCCGGAAGAATGTTGATTGATGTTTCTTTCTCTGATTCAACCTCCCCTCCCAATGCAAAAGGTGCAGTAACGCGAGTTTTCTTCCGCGGAGGGCAATACATGTCAGCATGAGGACTAACAGACAGGATGAAGCTAGAATCCATAAACTTCGGGCATATTTCACCTGAGAAGCAAAATAATAACTGGAATTAGCTTCATGGCCATCTGAAGTTCAAGTAGCAAAGCAATTTCTCACATATCATACAAATCACGAGCTGAACAGAAATAAAGACAACGAAATAACTACATCTAAATCCAAACTAGAATTTCCAATCATTTATCAACATTACAAAACCAAAGAAATTCAGATTGAATGAACCCTCAAGAAATACTATATGCTCATATTCTATTCAAATCTATGCAGAAGCGCTCAACTGAAAAAAACTAAGGACTTACAAGAAGCTTACTGCTCATGTCCTATGGAGATCTCATGTCGTTTCAAAACATGATTAACAAAACCATTCTGAATTAAGCATAAAAAACTCATCTTTTCACACAAATGAATATCCTCATGAATCAATCCTAAACAACAACCAAAACAAAATCCAACTCCAAAAAACATCTGTACCGTACTCGTAGCCTCTCCCTATCATGAAATCATTAACACATGCAAAAATGTATCTTTCCACTTAAAAAAACGCACAAACACAAATACTAAAAAAAAACTCTCACATCAAACACAAACTCTCCATCCGCATGCAATATACCAAATCCTCAAAAATCAACCGTCATCACCTAAACACCCAACACAAGCAATAGAAAAAAAGCCAATCTTCATGTTGCATAAATGCATACCTCCATAGTTGACAAGCGCCGGCATGGTGGCAGCAGCCGAGAGAAGAAACAAGGCCCAGCAGAGAACTGTCTACCTAGTGCCCAAAAACCGATACCCACAATCAACACAATCAAAACCACCTCTACTCCCAGAACAGGATGCATATCACTTAGTCACAGCCCAAAAGACTCCACTTTTTTTCAATTTTCATGCACCAGGGAGAGAGAAGATGCAGTCTGAGGAGGACGAGCGGAGGTGAGGGTATAAGTAGGGATAAAGGAAGGTGCTTTAATGGCTGCAGCTTCACCATATTTTCTACGTCCTTCCTTTCTTCATTCGTACCCCCCGCCCCTTGTTGTCTGCACCAGGTGCAATGTACCGGTTCTCCTCTTTAATACCAGAAACCAGACGCCGGGAATGGGAAACTGCTGATGACGTGTCCGTTCTTTTCCTATTGTTTTGGCTTACGTCGATGCCAGTTGGACAATTGTCGGGCCAGAGCTCCAGGCTACATGGTTCTTACTTCTCACTCCTTTCCTGTCTACGTTTACGGAGATATTTTTTTTGAAAATGCCTGCTGCAGACGCACGTGGAGACGCTCTTAAGCCTGATAGTTAATGATGGGGATCATGGTCAGGCCCAAGTCCTCAAGAATGTTTTAAAAAAATCTGGCTCTTAAAGATGTCACAAATTATCATATTTAATTTATAAGTTTTATGAGATTATAACATGCTCAAAAATGGATTTGAAGTTTGAGACACGTAATAATTTGGTCTAAAATATAATATAATAAGTAAAGTTATTTCTTCAAAAGTGATATAATTTATAAATAAGGTCTTATCTCATAGGTATTATATATGAGATTAAGTTGACTGATCTTAAAATGTATTCACTTTAAGAAATTTTATTTTTGAAATTCTTATATTTTTCCCGTTAGTAGTCCCAACTCACGGCCTTCTTTAACCAGTGACTAATAACCTAGTCAACGTCTATAGTCCAACCCATGGTTGCATGAATCGGAATCTGAATCGGAATCGGTTTTCCGATGAATCGGAATTGGAATCGGAATCGGTTTGAATCGGCCAAAAATCGGTTTTTTTGAATCGGTCTGAATCGGAATCGGAATCGGAATCGGAATCGGTCCGAATCGGTTTTATAAAAATATATATTGATAATTTATAATATAAATATATAAAAATCATATATTGATGTTATTTTGATATTATTATGTGTATTATAGTTTATTATATTTTAATATTTTTTGGATTTTTTTAATTATTTTGAATTAATTATTATTTTATATTCTAGTCAGACTCGAGTCAATTTTTAATTACGAGAATGCCACCCTCTCCTTCCCCTCCACTC
>JAVDBV010047615.1:0-30822 GCA_032619315.1 Piper longum
GGGGGGGGGCTTCATTCACATTATTTTCCTTCTGACAGACGCTGACTTCCTCCTTGCTCGGGAATTTTCCTCTCTTTTTCTTCTTAGTTTTCATGCGTACATATGTTAAAATTGATAATAAGTTGATAATCATGGAAACTAAAATCTGAAATCAACAAGAAAGAAAAGAATTAAACTAGGAAACACTGGAAGTTCATCCATGAATGCAAATTGTTGTCGTGTAGCAATTCATGGTCGTTTGTTGATCAATTACAGCAGCAGCGTCATGGCAATTGTGTCACAAATTCATGGCAGCAAACATGTTGACGTGGGAGATAATAACCCTACTCCCTGCAACGTCCAAAAGAGGCTGATCCTTCCTGGTTGATGACGGTGTGAAGTAGTGAATCTCTGAATTGGGCGGAGTTGCAAGAAGTGATTAAGGAGGGGTAGCATGCCCTGCTGGTTTGTAGCAGTGGGGTGGCATTCCTTTCTTTTTGGGTTGGGTCGTGGTGCAAGAAGGAGGCGAGTATTGGGGCGGTGTTGTTGGCCACGTCGGAGTTGCCATGGGAGCAGGTCGGGGCCGCCATAGTAGCAAGTTGGGGCTGCCATAGCAGCAGGTCGGGGTCACCATGGCTGCTGGTCGGTCTCCATGTAGGGTGCAATCCGGTTCTCCATTGATAGCTGTGATAAAGCTTGGATCTTTGGGGTTCCAATTGGATTGCTGGGGTAGTTAGGAGTTGTGGTTTGATTTTGGATTGAAGGAGAAGATGACGGTGCTGGTTTTGGTTCCAAGATGAAGGTGTGGAGAAGAGAAGAATGTCGGGGAAGAAGACGATGACAAACTTATAAATATAGATTGATTTGACATTGTTCGAGTTAAAAAAATAATATCAACTCGTAATAAATATTTAAAAATAATTAATCTAATGGGGTACGAGTTAAGTGGATAAAATAATAAAATATTATATGAAATTGCCACAAATAATAAAATACGGGCATGATAAACAGTCAATAATTAATCGGCATATTAAAAGCGATTAAATTAATTTGTAGAGTTATAAACGATAAATAAAATAAAGATGTCACCTTTACCATATTAAATTAATATTTGGTAATTAAAATATTATTTTAATAACAATAGTAAGGTAGAAAATGGGTTAATAAAATATAACCATGTAGAAATTGCGAAATAGCATAATTAAATAAGGAAGGGTTGAACCTTATTAAATTAAATAAATTACAAATAATTGTAGTGATATCCTCAAATTAGGATGATACAAATAATAATAATTAATTCCGGTTCATAAATCGATTATTTAATAAGGCATATTATATATTGTCAAAATTTAATAGATATATTAATCATTTAGTTGCATGCATTTTCTACGCGAATGAAATTATACTTATGTATAATTTTATGTTCTCATTCAGATTAGGATCGTAGTCGCATTTGTGGATTATGTACAAGCTAACCATGTCCATATAATTATTTAAAATGTTGTATTTTCCCTTGTGGACAGCCTGGTCGGCCTGAGCCCAGATTCAACCACCGTGCACCGAGTACAACCGTAGTCAAGGAAAGGACTCAATGTGGCACGGGCTGCGCCCTTCATAATCTAATAATGGACATGTCAGAATATTCCTTTGATGCATTACTTATAGATGTAATTATCGTATCCAACTCTCTGACAAAGAACACATGAACATTAAAGATTTAATATCTTCATTAAAGGTCATCTCCACAAGTTCAAGTTGTGCCCAAATTTTATTGAAATCATTTAACTAATTAGCAATAGATTTACCTTTGGACAGCCTTAAATAGACAAGCTTCTTCAACAAAAATAACTTGTTAGAGGCTGATGACTTCTCATAAATACCAGCTAATGCCTCCATCAACCCTTTGATGATTGTTTGTTTGGAGACATTAAACTCCACCGACTATGTTAAACACAATAGGACAATAGCTAAGGCTCACCTAACGAATAAGGGCCACTCCTCGGTTGACATCGCTTCTGGCTTGGTACCCACAAGCGGTTGATGTAGTTGTTTCTCGTATAGATGATCCTTAATCCGCATCCTCCACCATTGATAATTTTTTCCATCAAAATTCTCAATCTTTCCAGCCTTGGAAGTGTCTACCATGACTCCCACTCAAATCAAGATCCGATTTAATGAGACTCAAAATTCCCACAAATGGACCCAATTGTTGAGAAAAATCCCTAAAGTTGGAGATCAACAACGGTGAGCAAAAGATATGAGAAAATAATGCCAAAGAAATAACTGATAAAATAAAACTAAAAGAACATAGATTTAATGTGAAAACAACGCGATATCAATGAACAATTCACTACTTAAACAAAAAATTATAGCCATCATACATATAGAAATGTAGAAGAAGATTACTCACCCTACTTATATAATTGAGATTACAAGATTTCTCTATCTCAATACTCTGTATAAGATTAAACTAGTGAATAATATTAATCTGTCTTCTTATCTCTATATTCCTTTTCTATTTCTCACATCTTGTCTTTGCCTCTCTTGTTTTACAATGTGGCAAATGAATCCATATCTATAAAGATGGTTTGAGGTCATTCATCTTCGATGTAACAACAAATAATCACCTCTATTTGGTATCCCGTAATTCTTTTTGTATTTCGGGTATGACAATGAGCTACATATCATTAATATTTTTAATTAAAAATATTCACAGAAATTCGGGCTGCCCCTAGGAATATCCCACCGCTCACTGCCACTTACTGCCTTGATAGAGTCGTGCCTGGCCTGGCCTAGCCTTGCTGATCTGTCCTGCTGTCGTGAAAGGTTGCTTCCGAAGGTTCGCCACTGTCCACCACCCTGTTGTGTGGATGAGGAGGAAAGTTGTCGTTCCCCATCTCCTCGTTGCTCTCGCGAAGAAGCCTGGCTGAGGTGTTGCCACACATCACATTGCTGCCGCCAAGGAGCCCTCCTGGAACCATACTGCCTTGCCACTCGAAGAAGCTGCTAGCATGAAGTTATATCCCGTCGTGCAATGCCATCCCACCATCGACTCTTCACCAGCTTGGTTTCTATCACAAAACAAAAGCGGCTTGCTTTCCTGCCGGCCTTGCCAATGAGGGGTTTGCCGATCATTGTTGTTGCTGCTAGAGCAATCTCACCAAGCTGTTCAACTGACTGGAGCCACTGAAGAAAGAGTCTTGTTACTATTTAGGGGGAAGGAGTTTCAGTGCCCAAGTGTATGGCTGCTAAACGAGCGAGCAAGCCGAATTCAGGCTGAGCTCAACTTCGCGTGAACTCAGCTCGAGATTTAACGAGTTTTCTACATATATATTCGAGATCGACTTAATTATTTTTATGATATTCGAGTTTGACGTGAGCTTAAATACTGTTAAAGTATTTAATTTTGATAGTTTCTGCGTGAACTCATTTATAAAACTCGATTACGAAGTCCAAAATATCATACAACTAGCGTAGATTGAACCCACAATCTCTAAGTAATTAATGTGATGACTATGTTAAGTTATAACATTATATTATTATTATATTATATATAAATAAATATAACTAATTATAATTAAATTTATTGTTATATATATATATTATTTTTTTAAATATAATACTAAAAAAAAAGAGGAAATATGGTAACAATAAAAAAACATCAAAGCGCGTGGCAAATAGGTGAGTCGAGAAATGGGTCGTCGTGTGGCGGCAGCGAAGCATTTCTTGTAGCAAAACAAGCTTGTTCAACCACCCGTCGAAGAGGGCGTGGAGGAAAGATGACGCCCATGGCTCCAACCTCGAAGAAAGGTGCCGAGCTCCTCAAGCTCGAAGGGAACGCCTGCTACGTGAAAGGCCGATACGCTGCCGCCATCGAGTCCTATACTCAGGCACAATCCTTCTTCCTTTCATTGTTTCTTGTTTCTTTTTTATCGTTTGATTGCTTCATTTCTGACCTGCATCTTTAAGATTATTTTTGGGTTTTGCTTTTCTTCCGTTAACGGTTTGGTCTTTGACTGCGATTTTAGTTGGTGTCGTCGTCTTTGCTAATGTAAGAGATGTGGTTGGTTATATTATATGCAAAGCAAGCTTTCTGATCCATCATTTATCTTGTTAATTTTAGAGGTGTGGTTGGTTATACTGTATGCAAAGCTAGCTTTCTGATTTATCTCTTTTTATTTATTGCTCTTGTTATTTTTAATGTTAGGGGGTGCGGTTGGTTATATTTTCTGCGAAACAGCTTTCTGATTTTTCTTCTTGTTCTTGTGAGTTAAGGCGATTACGCTGTGTCCGGATATCGCTGTTTTGTGGACAAATCGTGCTCTATGCCACTGGAAGCGCAAGTATATTGTTTTTATTTTATTATATTTTTTTTGAAATTTTTCTTGTGCTCATGACGCAACTTTTTACTATTGTTACTTAAGGGATATTCTTAACTTTTATTTTGTTTGCAATCTAGTGAATGGGCCAAAGTGGAGGGCGATTGCAGAAAGGCCATCCAGCTTGATCACAACTCAGTCAAGGTTTCAAGCTTCAGTAATAACCTGTGAATTGTATTACATTTTCTAGCTTCAGCTGTTCTAAGATAAATATAAGTAACCAACATTGGCTTCTTGATTTTTTGGGAGACACCCATTGGCAATGTAGAATTTATATCCGATGTTTTGTGGACATTGCAGGGTCATTATATGCTTGGTCTTGCGTTGCTGCAAAAGGAAAATTATGCAGAAGGTGTCAGACAACTGGAAAAGGTGATTACTTCTCACAAATATTATTTGATAAAAAACAGAGAAAGAGTGATGACCAGCGAGGAAAAGAGGAAAAAAAGGAACTACCTACCTCAATCTCCATGACAGTAATCTCAGTTTATCTCTAAATATTAAAAAGCGCCCTTTTTTGCTAACCGAAAAAAATGCTATTAGAAACATATCCAAGCCTAATATGATGATTAAATTTAGACTACTATACAATGCAAACTAGAGTCTTCTAATTGTCTTTTTGCAAGGTTTTTGAATTTCCTAAATCTCTGCATAATTCTCTTGATTTACAAGAAGTAGAGCAAAAGATGAAATTTTCAACCCTCCTAGGATCACATTAAGGGTTTGCTTGGATAGTGAGAAAATAAAAGAAAGTAAAAGTGAGAAAGAAAAAGAAAAGAAAACAAAATAAATTAAAATTTCACAACATTTTCTCTCGTGTTTGGTTAGAAAGTAAGGGAAATTTGTATAGAATCATTCTCACATTCTCTTATTTCCTTGCATTTATTGTGGGAAATGGCACCATGATGGAAAACAGTTTTCCTTTCTCATATTTTCTTCCTAACGAAACTAGCAAAACTGTGAAAAGAATAAACTTTTCTCTCACTTTGTTTCTCTTTCTCACAATCCAAATAAACCGTAAGATGAATAATGGAGAAAACGCTATGCCGTAATCAAATTCCATTGGTTGCACGTGCATTTCAGTCCATTTCTATGATGACCTTCACCTGTCTAATTAAGAGCAACATCAAATTACTTATCCATTTTGACTAATTAACATCGTCTACACCTTAGGCAGCCCAGCTGAGTCAAGAGGCACATAATTTGTGTCATTGACAGTTGCCTTCACATTTTAATTGGGAACATGGCAACGTGCAGAAATTAAGTATCCTGTTTGATGTTTTCCAGCCAAGAACCGATGGTTTCTTATGACTAGTTGATGTTGAACTAAGATTATAACAGAGGCCCAAAGGAGGATAGTCTAAAGAAAGGGTTGTTGGGGTGAATGTTGGCCAAATTGGACCCGTTAAAGTACAGAAGTGGGCACTGCTGTCTAAATCATTGTGGTCGAGATAAATGTCTCCAACAAAGCAGTTGCAGTTGCATTTGGCACTTGGTATTTGATTTTGTACAAGGAAATGGACTAAGGAGGGTTTGCTGGTCGAAATTCAAGTTGAGGCGGAATGGAAGTACTATGGTAATTTTTTTTACTTGGTCAGTTCTGAAACTTATTGGTTCCATCCAATTTACCCAAACATGTAAGACCAATCTTGTCCCCTTACCTGAAAACAGTTAAATTAGATTAGAACCACACCCAATTTAAAAACAGTTTTTGCCTTTTGCTTTGGACCAAATTCTACTTGATTAATATTGGGATGAGATGCTTTTTCTTCTAAACCCTGACCTCAATTCTCTGGGAGCAGATGGATGACAAAGAATAAGTAGAAGAAAAAGATCCTTTTCTTCTAAAAATTCTTGGCAAGTTTTGTTTCTATGACATTCACATGTTTACAGTATAGTGGGAGATGGAACACCCTGCAAAGTAGGTTGTTGACATGGTGGAGCGTAATACCGACATTATTTAGAGGTCGATGATTGTTTTCTGCAGGTCTCCTTTGGATCATTTTTCATATAAAATCCATATTAGTGAATTGTGGATCAAGTGTCTGGTTTATGTGAAAGTTGTATAAAGCTGCAGTTGATGAAGAATTTCTTTAAACAACACTTAGGGCAATCATTATGCATTGTTCAGTTAAAGTTACCTGAACAGCTGAAATTAGTTTATGTCAGCGGCTCAGCATATTGTGTTGCAAGTTGTGTCATAGGTTTTATAATTGCACTGTAAGCTCTCTCTATCAATGATATTGTTGTGTCATTTAGATCATTATTAATTTTATATGAATGAATATATTTTTCGAAACCATGCTGAATGGATTGGCGTTTCTTGATGCAGTTCGCTATTTCTTGTTCTTTATTTAACTGATCTAAGGAGGTGAACTGATGTAGTTTAGAAAATTCAAATAACAAGGCTAATTGTTGCATCTGGTGAGCATAAACAAATTCTTGTAAAACAGTTTATGTGGACAATTTTTGCTCATGGACAGATGCTATAAGACTATTCCCAAAAAAGTAGAATAGGCCTTCTACAAATTTCAAAGTTTGGCTGTAGGAAGATGGCAATATGGACAAGGTTTTCCTTGGCTATCTCTTGTTCCCTGTAGGGTCAATGTCTCTTTGAAATCTAGAGAGGATTTTTAGATTTTATAAAAAAGGCTGCTGTAAAAATGTTGTAATAGCATCTACTAAAGTAATCCAATCACCTCAAAATCTAGTCCTTTTTATGATCTTTGTGTCTTCTATTTAGATTGCATACAATGTAGTGGAAGTAGGCATGAAGATGTGGAGACGTAGGGTTTGGCCGCAACAATTTAGTATGGGTACATCGGTCAGTTGATTGAGAAGGGTCAGATTCCATATTCAGTGACAACCAAGGTTAAGTTTCTGATAGAGATTGATTTAGGATATATTTAGTTGAATCAGCCATTGAGGACATTGCAATTTCTATAATAATCCTAGGTTAAAAGCTACTGCTTGGGGAAATGCTAGTTGTTATTGTTTAATGATCAAGAAATTGGAAGAGAAAAAATTAGGGATGCTTGTGATGTAGGTGAATGTAAAACTTTGAAGAAGAAGATATTCGAAAGAGATCAACGTTGGAATGAGTACCATATGATTTCCCTCGCAATTGACACTGGAATGGTTATTTGTCATATGGTCAAACAGAAATTTAGAATCCCTCAATTTCATAGTATCATAAATAAAAAATTTTATTTAATGTTAATTAGACTATTATTTATTTGCTAATTTATTAGATGAAGATTTTTATGCTCCCATTAGAGTGTTGGAATTTTAATAGTTGTAAAGCCATTTGGACTACTAGGTTTCATATAAGTAGTTGCTGCCAATGTACTTTGAGAATTTATTAAGGAACTGTAAATTTTGTTTTACACTAGCAATTCTCCAGGATTGATAGGGTTCCCATCCTAGACATTTGTGGAGGTTTGGCTATATATAAGGCAATCAATCATCAAAAGTTTGTCATTTGTAATCACATGCATCCTAGTTTGGAGTCCTGCCACCAACAATTGATTCTCGAGTCCTCGAATTAAGGCTTACTACAACATCAATTGAACCATTATTCTACCTTCAAATTTCTAATGATACTACTTCAAATCCCTAATTTTTGCCAAATTATTCAATTTCATTACATCATTTTAAAGCCCTTGATTATGAGGATTCACGACTTATTTCGACAAATTGGACAAGATCTTGCCAATGTTCTTGAGTCTTCTTAGTGGTGAAAGAATCGGAAGCGTGTAGTTGGCTAGATGAATCACGTTGGACATCTACAACAATGGAGGTAGATAGTTATGAATTCATCTGTAAAATTCAATCTACCTCAGTTTGCTGCATTGCTGCTTGTGATGTATATTCTCCTTCACAATGATAGGAAGAACCAACATTGTAAGATCAAAATGTAACACGCTATGAATGCTTGGCTACCATAAGCCAGTTATCCCTATAGTAACTTTTCTAATACCTCTATCTTCGAATTCTTATCTACTACGAAAGCATTTACTTGAAATTGTCATGAGGGAAACAAATGGGGGTTAGCGATGCACCTCGGCCAAATGCGGAATGGTTACATTGGTTTGTCAATCGACTCAGGTTGTGGATTGTCACGGATCATGGTGGTGGCCCAACCCTTTGGGCATGCCTTGTGGCATTATGTGCATTGGGTGACACCTTGCGGGCTTCCAATTCAACCCAACTTGAAACATTGCTTGGTCCAATCGCCCATGGGCATTGTCGCCATAAACTTAAGGCTTGGCCATTTTGCTATGGTGCATGTGTAAGTGCCTACATGTTTAGGAGGGCTACCAAATCAAGCCATCAGAATTCAGAAGCACAATCTTGTTGATTGGAAGAAAGCTAGCTCTTTTTGTTCAACTCAAGGGGCATGAAGTGAAATATGTCATGTCACTACAACCCATACCAGCCACGTCCACCGCTGGACCACCTCTACTTCCATATAAACTTTGTTTAGATGTTGTCACAAATGGTTGTAGGCCACCTATTGTAACAGTTGGGGCCGAGTACAAATTGACGAACCTATTTATTTTTCCATAAGTGATCATAAGTACATTCTTAAGATAACAAAACTTACCTTAGTAGGTATTGGATGTGAGACTATGTTTTACAGATTTTACATTTTACTTCTTTAGGAAATTTTGTCCTTAAAATTTCTTCTTTGGCTCATGAGCCTAGCATGCATCCTCTACAACTCACCATCAAATACAACCTTTGGTTGGCTATGATATCCAAAAATGCAAACGAGTGGGCGTAGTTATTTATTTAGAAGTAGTTACCCGAAGTTAAAAAATCATATACATATCTCCACTAATGCACTAAATCTTACCCTGCAGGGGTTGTATACGAGACTAACTTTTGGGGACCTTACACCTATAGATTTGTTTGCTCTCCTTCCACTACCATGGCATTGATATTTTGCACCACTTATTGCAGTTAGGAAGGCTGCTACTTTTTAGTGTAAAACATCATTTGTCTAGAAGGCACAATGTTGAGGATGGATAAGTATTGGCTAAGGAAACTCAGCAAGATGGTTGTCCATTAGGACATTGCCCACAATCTCAAAGGCCGCGTTGCGGATCATGATTGTCCTTCGTTGTGGCCAGCCACCATCTTAGGTCGTCTTTGGCAACACTTCCCATCATTGTTTGCTTTTGTCACCAGCATTCAGCCATCATTTGCCGTCGATCAATACCTAAGAAGTGATGGGAGATCAGGTTGGGAAGTTTATACAACTTGTTTTGATTTCTTCTAGTGGTTTTAGGTAGCATTTGTGAAGGGATGAGTTCTCTTCCTTGTGATATTGTCATGCATTCAACATCCTGTGATCTCCGGGCAACCAAGTCAATCTTTGTATCAAATGTGTCTTCAGCTGGAGAAGCAAAATGCTTATGCAAAACTAGAAATATTGTCCAATGCAAGTAGTTTGTCTTTTGCAGGTGAGAAGCAAGGAGAAGCAAAATATAACAAATCCCTCCAAACTGCATATGATTTCATCATGCAACAGGAGCAACCATTAGGCTTAGAAATTGGTATGATGTTGTTAATAACTTTTTGGGAGCTATGGTTTGGTTGTGTGCTGTGGGAAAAGCTGCTTATTTAGAATGGGTACACTGTTGAAACTGGCATAAATATCATAATTGCTATCATGACTGGGGAATGTCAATTAAACTAGTGTCCCTGTCTATAAATGCAATTGCATGAAGATGAGCAGCAGCATACAAGATGTTTGAGGCAGTCAAAAGGAAACCAGAGAATGTTGCTGAAGATTTTAATGTGCTTGTGCTCAAAGACACTAGATGAAATATCAATATAAATGATGTACACTATACCTATCCAGCAAAACCTGATGGACAAATATTTTTAGGGTTTTCCTTGGAAATTGCACGTAAAACAGTGCATCATTGGTAGGAGAAAGTGGTATTGAAAAGTTCACTATTATTAGTTGAGTAGAATTGACTTTATGATCCTCAATACGGTGAAATTCTTATTGACAGTTTTAACTTGAAGCTATCTTAGCTTGATCAGGTTTGAATACGATCTTTTTCTACTATCATCCAACAAAACTAGGCAAATTTTGCAAAATCAGGGATATGAACAATAGACTTGGCAATTTCTGGATAGGATTGAGATTAAATTGAGGTTTAGAGATTTGAGGATAAGTTGTGGCATATGTTCTAGGGATTGTCAGTCCTTTTAAGGAATGAAATGAACAGTGAAAATAAAACAAAATTGATATCTTTGGATAATTTTCAAATTAGATTGATAGTGCATATGTATAAGAAACCCTAATGGGCCTAATGACCTTACAACTTAATTACGAATACCCTTATGACCTTATTTTCCCTTAACCTACAACCCTAATGGGCTTACATATTTGTAGCTTACATAATCCCATTTCCTAAGCTAAATTGTTGTAAAATATTAAATTAAAAACTCAAAATGTAAATACCAAGAAAAAACTATATAATGCTTGCTAAATTGCCTAAAATATTATTCAAAATATTACATTTATCCTACAACTCATTTGTTTTTAAACGATATTTAACTTGATTTATGATGAAGAAT
The DNA here is from genome assembly GCA_032619315.1 of Piper longum. NCBI lineage: Eukaryota > Viridiplantae > Streptophyta > Magnoliopsida > Piperales > Piperaceae > Piper > Piper longum. The sequence continues at coordinate 10,956 of JAVDBV010047615.1, forward strand.
ATACTGAAGGTGCCAAAATACCTGATTATATCGGACAACAATATCAATATCACATAGATGAATCATAACAATCTTAATGGCCTTCGGTGAGTGTAATGTATCAAAGGAGGGATTTCTGGGCACTGCATTTGCAACGGACACAATGGTGCATCTAATTACTCGAAGACGTGCATATCCAACTCATAACGTTTGAATGAAAATCTTGAAAGAGTATTTTGTCAAAAATTTTCTGTCCAGCTATTAAAATATGTTGCAATTATTGTTTTGAAAAAGTCAGCAGAGATTTATAACTGTTCTTTTCATAAAATTAGATATAAGTTATTCAAGTATAAGCTCAGAAACTTCGAAAGGAGCATAAGTTGGATGTGAGGTAGAATTATGACATAGTTCAGGTGAAGGTGACTTATTTATGTCATCAGGATAGATGGAACAACTCTCTTTCTCTTATCTTGTGTTCCTTTACTAGCTGAATTGGGTATGCAGTCTGAATTCTTCAAGTGTGTCATATTCATTACAAGCTGCAAATGCATCAAGGTGTACTTAATAAAAGATGACAAGCATTGTTTGACACATTATCAGACCAGACCAATTGTATCTTTTAATTCCTTTTCATGACATTTTTCTACAAAAAAAGAAATCAGACAATGGCTTGTAACTTCATTTTGATAACTCTTACAATTTCTCTTGCTCAATGAAGAACTCTTTTGTTTTCTGACTCTAGGGAGTACAGAGTAGACAACTTTTGATGCTTGAAGAAATTCCAATTACGAATTTAATTATGCCTTTTCATTGCCCAACTTTATAATTACAAAACTACCGGAGTTTGCAGTATTGGCTGCTAAGAATGTTATGATCTCTTCCCAGGCAATGGATCTTGGTAGAGGTGCAGATCCAAATGGATACATGGTAGAGGAGATCTGGCAATCACTTGCCAGAGCAAAATACCTTGCTTGGGATCAGGAGTCAACTCTAAGAACAAGTAAACTTCAGACTTTGCTGTAAGTACTGGTCTTTCTTATGCTATTTGTGCCTATACTCCAATTGGAATTCATTAATATCCTTCTTCAGATAGAATTTGCACCCTGTACTTTTTCTTTTTCCCCCTCATTCTATAAACTATACAATATTTGTTAACACCTGCTTCTGATTTGATTTTTACTGTGTCTTAGAGAAGAATGTGAAGTTGCATTGAAACGTGAACATCTGCATGATATTTCAACTGAGATGGAAAGTGATGATTCTGAACTAAAAGAGCAGTTGCAGTTGCTCTCAGAAGTTTTCTGTAAAGCTGCAGAATCTGATGTGCCAAGAGAGGTACAAAGCGACTTTAAACCTTGCCTCCTCCTTCCAGTTGTGATTAGTGGTTTTCCCTTCAGTATTTGTTGGATATCACTTATTTGTTTCGTCTGCTTTTAGGTTCCAGATCATCTTTGCTGTAAAATCACTCTTGACATTTTTCGTGATCCTGTTATTACACCAAGTGGCATCACTTATGAGAGAGCTGTTCTACTTGAGCATCTTGATAAGGTTATCTGTAGTTCAAATATTTTATGGATAAAATTAGTCTCCACCAGAGCAGTTTTTCTTATATCCATAACTTTTAATCTGGGTTGCTAAATCACGTGAATGAAAAGATGACTTCTTTCCAAAAGCAATTGGATGCCCCTCTTGACTTTGTGAACGGTCTGATTTGAAAAGTAGTGATTTAAATTAAAACCACTTGCGCGAATGCTGAGCATTCTCTGTCTTCTTTTATTGTTCTCTAATTTCTAGTCTTGATTCTTAAAGATTTTGTTTTAACAGGTTGGAAAGCTTGACCCAATTACACGTGTACCGTTAAAGAAACACCAGTTGGTTCCCAATCTTGCAATGAAAGAAGCGGTGCAAGCATTTTTGAACGAGCATGGATGGGCTTACCAGACAACGTGAGTGGCTTCTTGCTCATGTCGGAAGAGCCCTATTCTTTTTTTGTGATATTCTTCTTTACCTCAAATAAAGTCAAGTTTAACGTTCCGGGCCTGCTTCAATTGTTAGTTCATTGTAAAGCTTCTCTTTGTAATTTTTTTTGTGTGGAAGTTGTGAGGTATAATTTACTTTACATATCAGGTGATTGGTGCTTTTCTAGGCAACTAGCATTTGTAAATTTAAGGTTCCGCATATGTTCTTTTTAATAGGAAGACGAAAACTGCGAATCTGCCTTGGCTACAAATGTGAAGAATATCTTTGCGCTGGTCTGAATCTGTTTGGTTGAATTAATGTCCAAAATGATTTCTGCACCGGTTAACCGATGCATATTGTAATAATTTTTAAAAATTTTGACCTAACGGTCCAATTCAGTCCAGTTCAACGTATTGTACCTACATACTAAAATACCCCTTAACACAATTTGTGCACGGTTTTTGGAAATGCTAGTGTTTTCCCTGTTGTTAAATATCAGAAATCTCCAGTTCGTGTTAATGACTAATCAACAAAGTCAAGTTAATCAAAAGAGAAGACTAATAGAATTAGTTGTGATGTTATATGGCACGATGCGATGTGTATATATAGGAGAGCAAGGCTGTGGTAGTCGATGTTACTGAAGATGTAAGACTAACATAATCAAAGTTGCAACATTGAAAAAACATAATAAGTGGTAAAAACTAACCAAGTAGCGTGACACTGCATCTCCAGGGATTTGAGCCCACAAATGACAAAACATTTGTTACATAATTACTAAACTACAGCCAGAGTTTTTTTTTGTTTTTTGGCTTACAAATATGACAAGATCAACCAAGAAAAAGAAACTGTAAAAATCTTATTAAAATGTAAAAAAAAAATGTCTAAGATGCAAATAAGTTTTCATGATGTCTAAAATGTGCCTTCTTCACAAGGCATGCATCCTGGCACCCAACACCCCTGCACATGCTCACCAACTCATACACCCCACACCAAATACCCTGCTACACACTTACGTGGGGACAATTACGGTGTATGCTATATCGCAAAGTCAAGTATATTCTGGACGAACTTGACGCAATTGAACTAGTAAATAACATTACGGTTTAACCTCCACCTGGGAGTAATATATGAGATATTGAGGCTTTTCACGAGTGGAAAAAGAAGCATAACCTTCCTTGGATTACACTCCAGCTACGTGAATTTGGGTAATATTATGTTGTTTCGAATATGCTGCTCGTATTGAAAGAGATATTTGTTGGCACTTTCAGGACCAAAATTAAGATGCCTGACCGTAAAATTGGACACTTAAAAAGAAACAGCCTCAAACTACTATCTGGCAGCATCTTCGAGAAATGCCAAATTTGATGTTGAACCTTTACGAAGTTGAACATGTTCTTTCTAATGAACAATATGAACATTCCATAATTCGTTAGCTTCTCCAATCATTTGAACACATAAAGTCAATGTGACCTACAATGATAACACCAATATCCTTTGACATTTCGTGTCATTAGGAATTAGGAGCAAAAGCGGCTTGAGGCTATATGTCACAGGTCCTGCCGTCTAATGTAAGGATCCCCTTGTCGTTGGTATTGTTGCAAGGCTTCTTCGGAGCTTTGTTGATCGATTGTCAATCCCGACGTGTCGAGACAGTCAATTTGAAAGGAAATTGGAGAGGGGGTATCAGACAGATCAAGAGGATGATCAACCAGTTAGATCATCCAGGGAAGAACCCTAGACTTGAGAAGGAAGAGACGAAAATATAATTCTCATTTCTGAGTTGATCAAATACAACGACATAAGCGTTTCCATCTCTTCATTGCTCTAATTAAACTCTCTACATGAGAAGGGCAAAAACGTCCACCAATTACAATATAACTAACTCAAAATATTAGACCAAAAACTTAGGGCTCTCTTCCTCTTGATAGAGCCTCACCTCATAACAGTACTCCCCTGTTCATAAATTTTTTCGTTGCCCTGAAGGCTGGCTTGGCTATGGTGATGTGCTTGTATCTTTAACATCAATCCAAGTTGCTGAACTTGTGGGCCCTTCTAGCCATTGCACCAGTTGTTCATATGTCTTTGCCTTCCCAACTCGTTCACCCAAAACCTTGATTGGTAGTACCGTCATGGAACCAATTTCTTCCACCTTCGCTAGAGTTTTCTTTAATATCTTATAGGTGATTCCCAACACCGGTTTCAGCATAGACACGTGGAAAGTGTCATGGATTTTGGCATCCTTTGATAGTGAGTGAGAGTTTGTAAGCCACTTCATTAATCTTGCTCATGATTTTATATGGACCTACAATTCGAGGATCCCATCTTCAAATCGGTCTTTGACAGAACAGAGTGTTGTCTATATGGCTGGAGCCGAATCTATTCATAGTCCCCTTCTTTGAATTCGATTCCTCTCCTACGGCAATCATAGTCGAGTTTCATCCTGTCTTGAGCCCTTGCCAACTGAACCTCTTGCAGCATCTTGTCTATGTCCCTTAGTTGTGCTTCAACCTGTGGTACCTTTCATGTATCTGGGATGTAATCTTTAAGAGTTGGTGGGGGTCTTCCATAAAGCACTTCAAATGGGGATCGTTGCATTGAGTAGTGGTAGCCTGCGTTATACACATATTCGGCCATGCAAGCGAAGTTGTCCAATGGTTTGGGTTGTCCCCTAATAGAGAGGAACATTTCCAGTGTTTTGTTGACTGCTTCCGTCTACCTATCAATATGGTGGTCGTAAGAACTCAAATTGAAGGACGTACCTTGTCAGCGGAAGAGTTCTAGCCAAAATTCACTACGGAAAATTGGGTCACGATCACTCACGATTGTCCTCGGTAACCAATGAAGTTTGAACACATTATCAAAGAAGACCTTGGCCTCTTTCACAGCATTGAAAGTGTGCTGCAATGCAAGGAAGTGTGCGTATTTGCTGAACCTGTCAACAACGACCAGCACCACTGATTTTTCCTTCGACTTCGTCAGGTCTTCGATAAAATCCATCGAGATACCACTCCAGACCCCTTCGGGAATAGGTAAAGGCTGAAGTAACCCTGCGGGATGTGCTCACTCACTCTTGTTCTTTTGACATATTTTGCATTGCTTGATGAATTCTTTAATAGCCTAATGCATTCCCTTCCAATAAAACACTTATTTGATCCTGTGTAAGGTCTTTGTAAAGCCCTCATGTGTTGACGCGTACATCTCGCTTATTATCACTGGGATCAAGTGAGAATCTCGGTGTAAGGATCTTGCCTTCGAAGTAGATAATTCCATCTTACATTGTCCACTCCTTTGGCAATTCACCCTCTTCCCACAATTACATTTTTTTAAGAACCAAGAGTTGTCAGTGAGGTCATCTTTAACCGTCTGTAGCCAAGTGGATTCAATTGTTGATAAGGCTATCAAAGTGTTTGGTTTGTGCTCATCTTCATAAAGAACATATGGAGCATATTGTCTGGACAGTGCATCTGCGACTATGTTTTCTTTTCCTTGCTTGTACTGAATTGTGAAATCAAAAGCCATGAGGGTCATCAACCACTACTGTTGTTGTGCTGTGTGAATGACTTGGCTCCACAAGTATTTAAAGCTAATGTGGCCTGTTTTGACTATGAAGTGTTGTCCTATGAGATATGATCTCCGCCTTTTAAGAGACAATACTAGAGCAAGTAATTCTCTATCATAAGCTGAGAGTTTCCTGTTTCTGCCATGTAAAGCTTTGCTAAAAAAAGCCACTGGTTTGTTCTCCTATAAAAGGACAGCTCCTAATCCTTGTGTTGATGCATCAAATTCTATTATGAACTATTAGGCAAAATCAGGCATGACAAGAATTGGCGCCGAGACCAGTGCCTGTTTCAGTATTGAGATGGCTACTATTGCTTCAGTGCTCCAATGAAAAGCTCCCTTCTTCAACAGGCTCGTCAATGGTTCTACAATCACCCCATAGTTGCGGATGAGTTTCCTAAGTATCCCGACATTCCCAAAAACCTTCGCAAGGTCTTAAGCGATCGAGGTCGCTGCCATTTGCTACTGCTTCTACTTTGCTTGGGTCCAATGCTACCCCGTCAGCTGATAGGATGTGCCCTATGGATTTGATCTCTCTTACACCAAACTCACATTTAGATCTCTTCACCTATAGTTGGTTTTGCTGTAGTAAGGGGAAGGTGGTTTCCAAGTGTTGCAAGTGAGAAGGCCAATCCTTGCCGCACATGATTATGTCATAGAAAAAAACCAAAACAAACTTTCTCAAAAAAGGTCGAAACACCCTCTTCATTAGTGATTGAAAAGTTGCCGTTGTAAGATGTTGGATGTATATATGTATATAATTATATTATATGTTGTTATTATTAAGGTTTGGGTCTAAATCAAATTGATCTATTAAAGTTAAGGTTAATGGGCTATTAATATTTAAGATAAATATGTGGACATACCATATATTTAAGATAAGTATGGATAAATATGTTTAGATACCGATTTTTGTAATCCCTAATTTATGATGGGTTAAATTGGAATTATGAAAGATAAGGATAAATACGGTTATGGTCTCCAAATTCGTACTAGAGTTTTTCTTTTTTAGTATCCCATCATCTAGAAACTTTGGTTCTGGAGAACCGGTGCAGAATTTGGAAGATTAAAACCTTAAGAAGTCAAGAATCGTATTATTTCTGTAGATTCAGGTACAATTCTGCTTTCTAGTTTTATTTACTTGATGATTTGATATGAAGAATTCAATTTTAAAGTTTAACAAATAAAAGTTTAGTAAGCGGCATTAGAGCCAACTTTGTATTAAATCATTCAGAATTAGTTTTTATTTGTGTTTAATTTTAGAATGAGTCAATCACCCACTTTGGTATTTTATTAAAAGAAAACATTTTTTTTGGGAGGGCCTCGATCCTAAAACTAATATTAGTTTGTATGAGGAACTAACTGACATAATTTACATCTAATCTTTTATGGTTTTCAATTATTGGGAATACCTCAAATTTGGTACTAGTTATTTGGAATACCCCAAATTTTGCATTGTTAGTGGTAAGGAAAATATAAGGAATTTATTATATATGAGATATTTATGCCCAAATTAAGGTCAATTTTTAGTAAAATATCAAATGAGAAAAATAAAGTTACTAAAGGTTATAATTTCAGAAATTTCCAAATAAAGATAATTTTATAATCTTTTTTATTTTATGTTATTTATATTTGAGATTATTAAATTCAAACTATGGTTCGATTATAATTAATATTTTAGAATTTATTAATGACTATAATATGTTGTCAAAGTAGCCTCTTTTGTAGAAATTAGTTTATTTTAAGATATTAAGACGGTTGTGAGTATATGATTAATGTGAATATTAATTAGCTAAAAGGAAGGTTAATATTTGATAGAATTATATATTTATTTGTGGTAATAAATATGAGATAATTATCAAGATTCTATGTGAATAATAAATCGGCCCAAAGGAAGGTTTATTATTTGATAGGATTTATTATCTATATTTGATTACTGAAAAAAGAATATCATTTACAAATTAATATTTCTGTCCAAAGACTAAATATTAATGTTGTACTAGGTATCTATTGATGTGATTAACCATTGTTTGAATTATTGATCTTATTATGTGCATGTTATTTTGTTCTATTTTCGGTTAATCAATCTGCTTCTATGATTTCTGCCAATATCAATTCAGTTCCAATGCTTAAAGATAATTTAAAGGATTGGAAAGAAAGCATAATGATCATTATCGACTGGATAGATCTTGACCTTGCATTAAGGACTGAATAACCAGCTTCTCTTACGGACAAAAGTTCCATTGAGGAAAAATGGGACATTGAGAAGTGGGAACGTTCAAATCGCATGTGTCTTATAATCATGAAGCGGGGGAATTCTAGAGACCTTCAGGGGTGATGTGTTTGATAAGGTTACTACAGCCACTGAGTTTCTTAAAGAAATTGAATAGCTTTTTATAAAAAAATGATAAGGCTGAAACAAGTACGCTTTTGTCAAACTTGATTTCAATGAAGTTTGAAAGCAAAACAAGCATAAAGGAGTATATCTTTGAGATGCCAAATATTGCTTTAAAACTAAAAGCACTAAGGTTAGAGCAATCAGAAGATTTGCTTGTGTATTTAGTTTAATTCTCTTCTTGCACAATTCAGTCAATTCAAGGTTAATTACAACTGTCAAAAGGATAAATGGTCTCTTAATGAGCTCATTTATTTTTGTGTGCAAGAAGAATAAAGGTTAAGTAAGAATAGACTGAAAGTGCTCACTTGGATAGTACCTATCAAGACAAAAATAAGAAAAGAAAGTGGGCTGAGGAAGCTGATAATGGGTCTCACAAGTAACCGCAAAAGAAAGAAAATCAGGCTTCTTATTGTTTCTTTTGTGGTAAATCTGGACATATGAAAAAGGAATGCACTAAGTATCATATTTGGCGTGTAAAGAAAGGTCCATTTCTTATTTTTGTTTGTTTTGAGGTTAATTTAGCTTTAGTGCCAATACACACTTGGTGACTAGATTCGGGTGCTACTACTCACATAAGTGTGTCAATGCAGGGTTGCCTGAGTTGCTGAAAGCCAAATGATGTTGAAAGATTTATCTATATGGGTTATGGAAAATCAGTTATAGTTGAAGCAATATGGATTTTTAGATTATTATTGAAGATAGGATATTATTTGGATTTTAAAGAGACATATATTGTACCGTCTTTTAGACAAAATTTGGTTTCTATTTCTAAATTGGACAAACCTGGTTACTCTTGTTCATTTAAAAATAATAAGTTTTATTTTTTTCTAAATTCAAATATTGTGGGTACAAGTTCCTTGTCTTTTTATGATAATCTATATTTACTTGATACTATTGCATCTTTTAATGAAACTTTGTATGTGGGTTTACGTGGTACGAAAAGAAAATTAACCAATGAGAATTCTGCTTTACTTTGGCACAAGCGTTTAGGACACATTTCGAAACAAAGAATTGAACGATTTATGTTAGATGGAATTCTTGATTCTCTTAATTTATCAGATTTTTAAGTTTGTATTGAGTCATTAAGAGAAAATAAACAAATATAAGGAGACTAGGTGGCAATAGATCTTCAAGCGTCTTAGAACTAATACATACAGACATTTATGGGCTATTCTACAACTTTTTGGAGTGGTCAAGAATATTTTATTACATTCATAGTCGATTATTCTTGTTAGGGTTACACCTTTATCTCATTCATAAGAAGTCTCAAACATTGGATGTATTTAAGGCATATAACGCTGAAGTTGAGAACCAACTTGACAAAAACTATTAAGTTTGTCAAATCTGATCGTAGTGGTGAATACTAAGGTAGATATGATGGATCAGGTGTACAATGTCCAGAACCATTTGCCAAATTCTTAGAAGAGTGTTGAATTGTCCCACAATAAACAATGCCAGGTACTCCTACCATGAATGGTGTTGCCGAGAGATGAAACTGAACATTAAAATACATGGCAAGAAGTATGATTACTCATACTACTTTACCTAATTCACTCTTAAGTGAGGCGCTAAAGACATCAGCATATCTTCTTAATAGAGTACCAATAAAGGCAACAATTAAGACCCCTTATGAATCATGGACTGAAAAAAGCCCAGTATTAAGCATTTACGCATTTGGGGTTGTCCAGCTAAGGCAAGGCCTTATAGGCCAAATGAAAGGAAATTGGACTCAAGAACAATAAGCAGCTATTTTGTTGGGTACTCTGAACGGTCTAAAGGGTATAAGTTTTATGATTCCATAATAAGGTCATTCTTTGAGATAGGAAATGCCCGGTTCTTTTAGGATGTTGAGTTTGGAGGGGGAAATAAGGTTAGAGACTTTGTCTTTGAAGAAGAATCTGTTTCTCTTCCTATGATTGTTTTTTATAATAATCAGGATCATATTCCTGATGTTGTTCAAGAAACAATATTAGAATTACAAGACAATGTCGAGAATCTCCCTCATCAAGTTATACCTGAAGTGCAAACTCAACGGCCTCAAGAATAAATGCCATTGAGGAGATCCACAAGAGAAAGGAGAAATGCAATCTTAGATGATTATATCATCTTTCTCCAAGAATATGAGGATAACAATGGAATGGTGAAAGATGATCCAATCAACTTTCATTAGGTCATGAAAAGTTCTAATTTTCAAATGTGGATTGATGCCATGAATGAAGAGATGAAGTCCATGAAAACTAATGACGTTTGGGATCTTTTCTCATTGCCTGAAAGTGTGAAATTGATTGGTTATAAATGGATATTTAAAACTAAGAGGGATTCAAAAGGTGATGTATAAAGATATAAGGCTCGTCTAGTTGCGAAGGGCTTCACTAAAAAGGAAGACATCGATTATAATGAGACTTTCTCTCCAATTTTATTGAAGGACTTATTCAGAATAATTATGACATCAGTCGTACATTTTAATCTTGAGTTATATTAGATGGATGTAAAGATAGTGTTTCTAAATGGTGACATTGATAAAACAATTTATACGGTACAACCAGAAAACTTTGTATTAGGAGATTTTAAGAATATGGTTTGTAAATTAAAGAAATTCATCTATAGACTCAAACAGGCTTCTTATTAATGGTATCACAAATTTCATCAAGTTATTTTCTCGTTCGGTTTTGAGATGAATGTGATTGATGATTGTACATATCATAAGTTTAGTGGGAGTAAGTATATTTTTCTGGTTTTATATGTTGATGATATATTGCTTGCCAGTAATGATATAGATTTTTTGCACGAAACCAAGAGTTTTTTATCAAAGAAATTTGAAATGAATGATCTTGGAAATGTGTTTTTTGTATTAGGAATTCAAATACATCGGGATCGCTCTTGATGTATATTTGGATTATCACAAAAGACCTATATAGAAAAAGTGCTTAAAAGATTTGGCATGTAAGTTTGTAAACCAGGAGATACTCCTGTTTGTAAAGGAGACAAATTCAGTCTTAATCAATGCCCTAAAAATGATATTAAAGGGAATGAAATGCAAAAGATTCCATATGCTTCAGCAGTGGGAAGTTTTATGTATGCTCAAGTATGTACGCGTCCAAATATTACATATGTTGTTGAAATGTTGGACAGATATGTAAGTAATCCAGGATAGGATCATTGGATTGCAGCTAAAAGAGTCACGAGGTATCTTCAGAGAATAAGACATTACATGGTTATATATCGGAAGTCAGATCAACTTGAGATCATTGGGTATTTTGATTTTGATTTTGTTGGATGTCATGATAGTCATCGATCCACTTCCGGCTATGTCTACCAGCTTGCTAGAGGAGCTATTTCTTGGAGGAGTGCTAAGCAGACACTCATAGCTTCTTCCACCATGGTAGCTGAATTCATAGCTTGTTATGAGGCATCCAATTAGGGACTATGGTTGCGGAATTTTGTCATAGGGCTGCTCATTGTTGATAATATTGAAAGACCACTTAAGTTATTTTGTGACAATCTGTCTGCAGTATCATATTCAAATAACAACAGGAGCTCATCTAAGTCAAAACATATAGAGATTAAGTTCCTTGTTGTGAAAGAAAAAGTTCACAGTGGTAAAGTCTCTATGGAATATATTGGGACAAATTCTATTGTTGCGGATCCACTTACTAAAAGTTTATTGCTCAAGGTCTTTCATATGCATGTAACTCTCATATGAGTGTTGTATCATTTGATGATATTCTACTTTAATGGGAGTTTGTATTTGGTTTAAGGTTCACTCTGTTTTTTTTTGTATTTTTGGTGATCTCGTAAAGTTGGACTAATTGAAAATAGGCATGTTTAGATCAAATTACATGTAATTTTTATGTTATACATCCATACTTGATCTATGTCATTTAATTATATTGACGTATGTGACCATGGATGGGTTTAGTTACGATAAATGTAACGAAAATCGCCTTCATCCTATATTAACATTAGTTAATGGACGAGATTGTTATTTTGGAATAATAGCGTATGTTATTTTGGAGCTCATAAGGTTATGTACAATTATTTGTGTATATATAGTCGAAGTGGGAGATTGTTGGATGCTGGACGTATATATGTATATAATTGTATCATATGCTGTTATTATTAAGGTTTGGGCCTAAATCAAATTGATATATTAAAGTTAAGGTTAATGGGCCATTAATATTTAAGATAAATGTGGAGATACCATATATTTAAGATAAGTATGGATACATATGTGTAAATACTGGTTTCCGTAATCTCTAATTTATGATGGGTTAAATAGGAATTATAAAAGAAGGATAAATACGGTTATAAGTATAAATAAAGTTATGGTCTCCATATTCGTATTGGAGTTTTTCTTTTTGGGTATCCCATCATTTAGAAACTTTGGCTCTGGAGAACCGGTATAGAATTTGGAAGATTAAAACCTTAAGAAGTCAAGAATCGTATTATTTCTATGGATTCAGGTATGCTTCTGCTATCCAATTTTATTTACTTGATAATTTGATATGAAAAATTCGATTTTAAAGTTTAGATAATAAAGTTATAACATTGAGTGGATAGACCCAAACAGTGCTCAAAATCTAAGAGCATGCCAGTCACAACAGGAAAGGAGGGGCATTTAGTTTGAGAATTGATAGCTGCTACGGTAGGATCATACCAGATCCTAATCCTCGAAGAGTCCAGAGGATTAAATCCTCTTTATCAACAGCCTTGCCGGTGCTAGTGAGAGCAAGTGAGAGAGATTTTGCTTGTTAAAGATGCACAAGAATGGTCTTGGATCCCTTTTGCAAAGTCTGCAACTCCGTTTTAAACCGTTGAATTAGAGATCTTGGACTTATGCCATAGACTTGTTCCAGCATGAGTCATGTCTCACGAGGAGTGGATTTGTCTACAACCTATGTAAGAACAACAGCAGACAGGGAAACAAGTACCATCTGATCCAAATCATCCCACTGAGCAGATTCAGCTGGATTGGATGGTTTGGGACACTAACACCAATGTTGAGTTTACCAGATGGACATGATGATTTTGTAATATACAATGATGCTTCTAGTGTAGGGTTGTGTTGTGCGTTAATCCAGATAGGCAGAGTAATATGCTTCCTGTCAATTAAAAGTACATGAGTAGAACTACCCCACACATGGCTTAGAGCTTGGATGGTCGCATGTGCACTATGTATATGGAGATATTATCTATATGGAGTGTCCTTCCAATTTTTTGTCGATCATAAGAGCTTGAACTACATCTTCACGCAGAAGAATCCAAATAGTGACATTGACATTGACATTGTCTATCATCCAGGTAAGGCAAGTATGGTTGAAGATGCCCTGAGCAAGAGGCTAGTAGTATGTGGAGGCAGATTGACAACTATGGATATATAGTATAAGGACTAGAGAGAGGATGTAGTGAGGCTGCCGATTAGTCTGACTATAAAAGACTGTATCAGACAAGAACATGACGTTGATTAGTCACTATAACAGTAGCTCCTTTAGGTTGGTTTGGTTAGAGAGGCAGACAGTTTATATTGGACGAGAGGATAGTTATATGTGCCAGATGTTGCAGGGTTTCCTGAATTGCATACGGACATTATTCACGAGGCTCATCACTTTAAGGTTCACGGTGCACCTAGGCTACATAAAGATGTATCACGATTTGTGTTGTAAAACCCGTGACTCGAGTTAGAGTTTTACATTAGCGAACTAGTCAATCAATCGTCAGTTTAAGTCAAGTCAGTTTCATGACATGTGTGCTGCACTAAGGCAGGCCATGTGTTAGTAGCGATAAGGGGTTAGTGCACCTGAGTATATAATCATAAAAATGATGAGAAATGATTTATTAGAGTATATAATAATATGTAGCTATTTTTCATGTATTTGATCATATAATTATTTTTATACTGAATAATGTATTAGGACACGTTATATAGCAGTTTGGGTTGGTTATTTGTTATAGAACACATCATTTTGATGTTATGGAGTGTATTATATTTTACGACAATTATCCTTTTTGGATTTTTTTAGAGTTTATTAGGAGTTATTATTTTTTACTTGAGTCGGGGTTGAGTCAACTTTTAATTATGAAATTGCCACCCAACCCTTTGCCTCGACATTTTCCCCTCCCTCATCCCGATTGCCGCCCCCAACACTACCTCTGGCCGCCGCACCGCCACCAATCAATGCCTCTGAGCATCGCAGGAGCTCTGCCGACATGTCCCCCACTATCCCGTTCATTGTCCAGCATCCATGGAGTGCTGACCAAGCCACGGTTGCGCCGCTCCGCCATTTCCGTGCTGCCGTCGCTGCCCCTTTGACCTAGGGCAACCTTTTCCCCCCACCAAGTGCCTCTGCTAAGGCCAATCGGCTACCTTGATTGGGCATCACTGAGCCCAATAACCATGGCCGCCGCCCTGGTGACGATCACCTCCACCGTCACCGTGGTTGTGTTGAGCTCGCCAAGCCGGTGCCGAACCTCAGCCCTGACCACCTTCTTGGAAAAATTGCTAGAAAGCCGTCAAAAACCGCCAAAAAATGGGATTTGCTGGAATTAGTTTGAAATCGTCTGATTTTCAGCTAAACCCGATCGAACTTTGGACACTGTGGGGTGCTTAATTCGAATCCCAAACCGTGCGACAAACCCTAGTCATAGCCGATCGCCGACAACACGAGGTATTATTAACTCCGACCTAAATTTTTAAAATTGATAATTATTCGTACAACATGCTAGAATTTGATTTATTGACATAGTAAAATATTTTATTGTAAATAAAAATGAATTTACGTGATTTAAATGATATGAAATAAATTCTAATGAACTAATTAAGTATGTTAAGTATAAATTGTTAATTAACTGTAAAGTAAATTAGGAAATCATGATGTGAATGCTTGATATGAGTATATTAGTTTGAATGTTTGAGTGCATCATTTGGGCGTTAGCTTTTAGATTTGGTGTGTAGGTACAGAGTAGGAACTTAATGCATAGACGCGTGGGCACGATTGGAGCTTCTACCATGTTCGTTTAAAACTCGCTTCTAGTTTGTCCTTCTCACTCTATTGTGATTTGATGTAGCAGGTAAGTGGATGTGTCAAGTGGTGGATTTATTGTATCCCACTCCACACTGGTTATTTAGTTGTACGAATTTTTAGATTAATAGCCGTCAATGATGAGATCCCTCAAGTTTGTTTTAGAAAACTCAGATCGAGATCATGATGCCTACGGACCTACTATATTATAATCTCTACCTAGACCTTCGTATGTATAGTTTTCTCAATTTTCCAATGAGACGTGAGGAAAGGGAAAGTCGACTCGCATGCATTACGAGCGGTTGCATGTGCTAGTCATAGCGGGCTCTAGATTAGTGAGCGGGCCATTCATTCTCGATTGATCTCAACAACTCCATCGTTTGAGGTCCTCAAACCCGGACAAGTGGCGAGGATTATGAGTACTGTAATTGTAAAACCCATGATTTGAGTCACGATTTTATAATCGTTAGCCGATCGGTTCAGCCGTCGGACCGAGTTGAGTATGTTTCAGAACACGTGTACTGAGCCAATGCCGGTCACATATATGAGCTGTGAGGGTCATATGTACCCAAGTATGTGATGATAACGTCATGAATGAGTACAGAATGAGTTATCAAAATATATGAGAGTATACAGTTAATGGTTTTAGATTTCTTCGTTTTGTGACTGTAAAAATAGTTTTAGGCTGTTTACCGCGTTAGGACGCGTTACGGGTAGTTTGAGCGGGTTATTAGTTATAGAGCATGACATTTTGATGTTGTGTTTATTTTATTTTCTGGGATTTTTCCCGATTTTTTAGATTTTTTTTAGAATTTATTACGAATTATTAATTATTTTGACTCGACTCAGAGTCAAGTCAAGTTTTATTTACGAGTTTTCCATCCAACCTTTTCTTTTCCCTCCCGACATTTTCTCCCTCCCAAACCCTTGGATTGCCGCCGCCGTCGTTGCCGCCGCCACCAGGCCGCCAACCTACACCGGCCAGCCCCGGCGAAGGGTCATCGTGCCGTCCCGACTGGCCTTGACCACCGTCCGGCCGCCGCGACGGTGGATTGTCGCAACTAGCGCGGAGACCGCATCATCGTCACGTCGGCGATTCCGCCGCCGGAAACCGTCACCCCCGCGATCGACTGGTAGCCACAACCTCCTCGACCTCTCACCTACCTTCCCTGACAGGAGTGCCGCCGATCACAGCCCCAGTCGGCCGGATCTAGCAACCCCGCGGCCGCCCCTATTTTTGGCACTTTTCGGTGAGCCGCCACCTCCATCGGTCGCGTTGACACTACAGACACATTGGGCTCGCCGAGGTGGTTCCGATGGTACCCTATACAGCCTGATTCGACCAGGAGATGCCATCGGCGATTGTCGCCGAAAAATCGCCGGAGAGTTGCCGGAAAACCATGGAAACCCGCCGGAAAACTGCCGGAACCTGCCAAAAAATTGGAGTTGTTGGAATTCGCTGGAATTCACCGGATCTTCCACGGAGTTCATCCGGTCGAACCCTATCGAGCTTCGGACGCTGTGGAGAGCCGAATTCGAGGTTTGAAACGCACTCACAACGAAACCCTAGCCATCCCTGATTGCCGACGACGCGAGGTATAATTACCTCCAAGTTTGTTATTTAAAATTGATGATTGTTAGAGAGCATGCTAGGGTTGAGTAATTGATGTGATAAATGCCTAAATGTGAATGAAATGGTGAGTTAGATGATGTGATTAAGAATGATGAGGACTAAGTGACTAATTAGGTAGTCTGAGCATGATAAGTGGTTCCAATGTAACTTAGAAAAACATAATAAAATTGATATAAATAGGGTTATTTAGAATTATTTACATTAATAATTGTTTGACTACTTATAAATGCCGCTCGAGGGCGACGACTCCCATTAGTGCCCTTATGAGAGTTCTTGAGGAAGTATATGGTTTTTATTCAGCAGGAGGGTTAGCTCTCCTGTGCCAGTTTGATATTAGTTATTTTTCGGACTGGTAACGCTCGTTACTGATGGTTTTGTACTATATGTAGGTGACGAATATGAGATGAATGTGCTAGCCTGGACGGAGGAACAGTGAGGTCTTTTGCACACACACATGTTTTGATGATTGAACGTTTAATATTTTAAGTATGATTTATTTACATTGAAATTAACGTGAGAAAATGTTGAGAGATGATAATATGTTGATGATTGAATGCAATGACTTGATGATATGACATGAATTGTGGAAAGAATGCACAGGTGGGCTGAGACCCAAGCTTGAGACAGTAGATTTTATTTTATGAATGAAATTATTGATATGTCCATATATAGTTGTATATATTGTTTGACAAGGTGGCCCCTAATTGCACTTTTAGAGGAGGTTTTGTCCATTATTATTTAGAATTCTTTTTTTGATTTTATCGCAACTGTGTTGATGTGTAAATTTGTTGTATGTCATCCATGTAGTGGTATGTTAGGGTTTTTATACATTCATCCATGCATATAGAAAATCGTATCTTCATCTTAAAATGCCGAGAGTAGATCTAGGTCGGCTTAACCGAATCTAGTAGATTATCGAACGGTTCGGTTGCCGGTAGTATTTTTGGGTCGGTTCACGGGTGAGCCGAATCGAGGTGTTACAGTAATGTAGTGCATGTCTAAACTTTTGGATTAAAAGGGTACTGATGCTGCTTGCCTGAGAGTATTCAGCTTCTGTGCTCAAGGCCAGGAGTTAAACAAAGGTCGTAGAGGGCATTAAGATAATTAATTTTCCCAAGCATGAGATAGTTTGAAAATGTTGAGGCATCTGACAAGTCAGAATGGGATGCTATAAAGCCGAGGATGATTGGTCCTGATTAGTGCACTTAGGAGTGATTCTAATGAAGAAATATATGATAGATTTTATTTAACATGGGAGTCATCACTTCTATGCCAGTTTAACTATTAGTTATTTTTGGATCAGTGACATTCGTTACTGATTTTTCGTATTATATATGTAGGTGAGAACCTAAATGACTAAGCGCTGTCATCATCGTAGAGGAGCAACAATACAACTTGCACACATGTTTCGCGTGCCACTGACCCCAACAACCATGGCCTCACCAATGGCGACTGTAGTCGTCGTTGTCGCCCTCGCCATCACCGTGGCCATGTCGAGCTTGCTGAGACAGTGCCAAACCACAACCCCGACCACCTCGCCGAAAAAGTCATCTAAAATCACTGAAAAGCTGTCGAAAAACTAGATTTGATGGAAATCATTAGAAATCATTGGATTTTTGCTAAAATCATCGAGCAGAACCAGATCGAACTTTGGATTCCGCAGAGTACCAAATTCGAGTCACAAATTGCGCGAGAAACACTTGTCGTCATCGATCGCCAACGATGCGATGTATAATTAGATCTAACCTAATTATTAAAAATTGATAATTATTAGTACAACATGCTAGGATTCGATTGATTGACATAGTTAAATATTTTTATTGTAAATAAAAATGAATTAGCATGATTTGAATGATATGAAATAAATTTTATTGAATTGATTAAGTAAGTCAAGCATGAATTGTTAATTAACTGCAATGTAAATTAGGAAATAATGATGTGAATTGATGTGAATGCTTGATATGAGTATGTTAGTTAAGATGAGTGAATACATCATTGAGATACTGGGAATTAGCTTTTAGATTTGATGTGTGGGTACAAAGTAGGAGGTCGTAGCCTAGGTGTGTGGACACGATTGGAACTTCTACCAAGTCCGTTTAAGACTCGCTTCTAGATTGACCTTCTCATTCTACCGTGATTTGATTTAACAGGTAAGCAGATGTATCGAGTGGTAGATTTATCGTATCCCAATCCACACGGGTCATTTACTCTTTTGAATTTTTGGATTAATAACCCTCGAGGATGAGATCCCTTGTGTTTGTTTTAGAAAACTCAGATCTAGATCATGATGCTTTTGGGCATACTATATTATAATCCTTACCCAAACCTATGTATGTATATTTTTCTCAATTTTCCAATGAGATGTAGGACAAAGGAAAGTCTACTCGCGTGCACCGCGAGTGGTTGCATGTGCCAGTCAAAGCAGGATTTGGATTGGTGAGCGGGTCATTCCATTCGCGGGGGATTGTAACAACTCTACCATTTGAGTTCCTCAAACCCGGAGAAGTGAGGAAGATTATGGATACTGCAATGTAGTGCATGTCTAGAGTTGTGGATTAAAAGGGTACTGATGGTGCTTGCCTGAGAGTATTTGGCTTCTGTGCTCAGGGCAAGAAGTTATACAGAGGTTGTAGAAGGCATTAGGATATTTAATTTTCCCAAGCGTGAGATAGTTTAAAATGTCGAGGCATCTGACGAGTTAGAATAGGACTCTGTAAGGCCGAGGCTGAAAGCTCATGATTAGTGCCCTTAGGAGTGATTTTAATGAAGAAATATATGATGGATTTTATTTAACATGAGAGTCATCACTCTTGTGCCAGTTTGACTATTAGTTATTTCTAGATCATTAACATTTGTTACTAATTTTTCGTGTTATATATGTAGGTGAGAACTTGAATGACTGAGCATTGTCGGGACGTGGAGGAGCAGCAATGAAACTTGCACACATGTACCTGCCGTATGGAATGAATGACGATGTGAAGTGATGAAATATTATGCATTTTATTGTGGATGAATGATATGATATTTGATTGGAGAAATTATTGCGAAAAAACCATGATATGATATGTGAATGATGATTAATTATGCACTGCACAATACCTAAGTAATTAAAGAAAGAATGAAAGAAAAACTAAAAAGAGATGAGAACAATTTAAGTAAACAATCAAACTAATTTTGATAAAATCAAATTCTAATTTAATTCCCCGGCAACGGCGCCAAAAACTTGATGTGGAAATTATAACGCAAGTGCACGTGTCGAATCAAGTAATAACAGTGATAAGAAAGTATCGTCCCACGAGGAATTAGTTATAGAAATTCTCA
>JAVDBV010047616.1:0-19143 GCA_032619315.1 Piper longum
TATATATATATATATATATATTTGCATATGTATATTTGACAGGGTGGCCCCTAATGTCATTTTTAGGGGAAACTCTATTCATTATATTTTAAAATTTTTATTAATTTTATCGTAGTATGTGATTTAACTTGATAAATCATCCATATAGTACCATGTTAGGGTTTTTATGTATTCATCCATGTGTGACAAGTTGTATCTTGATCTTAAGACACCAAGATTGGATTCATATGAGTTAGGTTCGAGTTAGCCGACCTAACCAGGACTCGTAACATGCCAGTTCGGTTCACGAGCGTGGACCGGATTTGGGATGTTACAATGCTAGCCCGATATCTTATTTTACGAATGGGATTGGCTCACACCTTATATCAATTAGGTTAAGATAACAAAGTTAAAACGTTTTAAAAAAGAAGAATAATTATAGCATGATGCCATTGGAAAATATTTCCCACCGAACCAGATCATTTAAGGGTGAGCACAGTTTGGTTAACCAAACGAACCAAACTCATTTCATTAGTTTGGTTATAATCGAACTTAGTCCAGTCATTTTGGTCATTTTTTTGGTTGAAACTAATCAAATTAAATAAAGTAATAAATAAAAAAAAATCATATTTACATCATTTCTTTTACTCTTTTCCTTCATTGTACAGATGCCTTTATATATTTCTAGTTATTATAATATATAATAAAATTTTTATTTTTGTTTAATTTATTGAAAATATTTTATTATGTATGTGTAAGATAATGAAATTTAATATATTATATATTATGTACCTCTTATAGATGTCTCAAATTAGAATTTTATTTATGTAACTTTTCGTGATAAATTTATAATTAGCTCTTAAATGTATGCTAACAATTTTCTATATCATAAATTAAACTTCAAAATAATTAAAATAAATACTAAAGAATGAACACATAATGATAAAAAGCATCATTTATTATTTTGGTTAGAATTCGATTAAAACCAAACCAAACTAAATTTGGTCAATTTGGTTCAATTATAATTTGATTTTTATTTGATTAACCAAACTACCTTAATTATAATTAAGTAATTCGATTTGGTAACCAAATGATCCCTCTAGTCATTCAACCACAAAGTAAGAAATACATTGGAGTGTGGTGCCTAAAAAAACACTCGCTGCTGCAATCAATCTTGGCAATGGCACAATGATTTGTTCTGGTAAAGACATGCCCAAATAAGCTTACATGCTGAATAGGAGATATGGATGAATACTTCCATATTCCTCTAATTATGCAGCTCAAATCAACAAAAGAGAAAAAAATTACACAAGCTTGGTTTAAAGTTCAAAGCTTGAATGCTAAATAGGATAATGTTTTATTTCCTTGACTTTGATAGGTTTTATGTTACATAAAATACAAGATATATTACAAACAGAAGATTTAAATTGCATACATTGAAGAAAGCTCACTCATTCGGCATGTGTGCTTGTTCATTTTGAGGTATTTACTAGCCAACAGTTGTGTGGTTCTCTGTTTATGAAGTAGAAGGGTTCCATTCCTGATTTGGACAACTTTTACCTTGCATTTCATTCAGATTCTAGGCCACCCTTCATATATCAATAAAGTTCAGAAAGTGGTTTTTTGTTAGTTTAATTCATGCGTCGTCGACTTCAGATTCTAAAAATTGTTTGATTCTTAGCCTTTCACAATCTGTGAGATCAATATCATCATCCATCAACCGCTTTTGCAATTTCTTGGTCGCATCAGAGGCATCAGAACCATCAACCTGAATTGACCAGTAACAAAGTTATGCAATCAAATAGAAAACATTCCAGCCCTCAAAATTCCTAATTATGCAGAAATGTATGACCACATTAAGTTAAAATATTGCATTTATAATTGAAACTGCTGCAATGCCAAGCCTTTCTGGTTTCTAATAAAGTACATTAGATTCGTAGCATTCTAGCAACTTCACAAATATTTCTCTTTCAAAGTTCAAGTCTTAAAAATGTTCTACCTAGTCCAGTAAAAATAACAAGAAATCAACAAGTGCTAACAAGTTGGAAATGAAAAACTCCGCAACAGAAATGCTCTTCAAGTGAAACTTGATGCATATTTAGTACAATTTTTCAAATATGCCATAGCCATTGGCATTGAGATTGTTATACATTCATTGACAGGCCGTATAGCTAGCTTACTAGTATGAATATATCAATCCAATACACAAGAATATGAAGATAATAAAAGAGGAAAGAGAGATTGTTTCTCACATGGATGTAGTTGTTGACGTGTCCATCTTTGTTTGGTTCAGTTAATAGATCATATTTGTTGCACAACCATTCACCATCAACAATGTACTTGTATTCATAGTGTCCTTCCTAATAAATATAGACAAATATGATGAGAAAAAAAAAGATCTAGATATATGATGCTTCTGCAATGCCCCTGGGAAGTCTGAATGTGTCAATTTAATGAAAGTCGAGTTAAATGAAATGAACGACTAGGATAATTCATATATTGTTATGTAGTCAATTCATATGATCTAACATGATGCAACCACCTAAAAGAACAAACAGGCGCAGATTGGCCAAGATGATATAAGGGTAACTTGGTTTTGAGTTTAAACAACAAAACAGGATTTTAGTACTGGATTTTGCTTGAGAGCTGATGAACTGTCAAAGAATATTAGCTTCGTTAATGGATTTTATATATTTATAACCATAGATATCATCTTTTTCTCCCAGTAACTAATTGGATGTGTAAAATGAAATGAGTTCTCGACTTGTATTTCATTTAAAAGCCCATTCCCAAAAGAAACCAACTTTATAATGTTGAGCTGCGCTGTATGGAACATGATATGATTTATTAACAATGAAGCTAACGAACAAAATAGAAAGATGGCAGGATTAAAACATACTGGCAATTCCCTTTCCAAAATCCATGTTCCTTGGTCTTCATCTAATTTTAAAGGAATGCTCTGCAAGGATTCAAAAGGAGAATGCATAAAATTTCATCCGACAGTCTACTTTATATCGACACATATACGACAATGATATTTTTAAAATGAACCTCTGCCCACTACTTTCTTCCACAAATACCACAATGACCTGGGTTTAAAAAGGAAAGGACTAGAAATGCATATCATCTTCTTCTCCATCCACCTAATACCTAATGTTGAGAAGGTGTTAGGGACGTGAATCCTAAACTAGGATCCATGTGACTACAAATGACAAAGTTTTGATGACTTGCTGCCCTTCCTTACTCCAATCCTCTTCCTCTCTTCAGGCGTGGGATTGGTAATGCAGAAGCATTGATGGAGTTAACTAATGCTTATAACATTCATATTTATGCTCAATAGCCACCCACAATCTTTAATTAAAATTCTGAAATCTAGATTATTAATTGATATAGCATTAGACGGCAAAAGTACAATTCTAGATTTTAGCGATTTTCAACTTTCACAGTGACATAACTCTGAAAACAAATATGCAACGGCTACAATTACAAGATCAAGAATCTTGTACCTGACCCCATCCAATATCAAGACCAGAAATTTCCACCAATGAATAATCTTTGTCTTTCAATGTCAAAGTGATACGACTCCAGGCTATGCCTGTAAGCTGAAAACAAATAGATGTAAATACCAATAAGCAAATAAGCATTTCCAGCTACTGGAATTTATAAATACCAACTTTCAGATGTCATATTGAACTTATCATTTGAATATAATTTCAGTTGTTCAAGTTGTTCAAATATATTTTTTGTTGATGGTTTCATGTCCATCTCCATCTTTATATAATTCCTCCAACTATAATTATATTTATTGACCTAGATAATAGTATGGCTCATTCAGATGACACAAAGGACGCCCGGGAAAATAGACTTTAGCAATTTAAAATACCAATCACTTCTGAAGTGCTGTAAAAAGAAGAATGTGTCCTATTTCTTTTAGCTTGTGAAAACATAAAAGCTTCACATAAGGAATATAATGTCAAGTCCATATCAAAGGGTTGCTTGCTCATAGTCAGGTAGAGTTGGCTGCCATCATGTGCTAACTCTACGATCAATTTTTAACTAGACATTCACTAAGGACAAATGACCAATTGCTAACAAGTCAATTCCAATAGCAATGACGAATTGCTTCCAACAAGGAACTTGTTCAAGAGGTACTCACAATGTCTGCTGTTGCAGCTTTTATAGCCTCCAGTTTCGGGAAGCAAGAACGTTTGCTCTGAAATTAGTTAAATAGACAGATTAGCAAAATTTTTCAACATATTAGAATTTTTTTTCATGAACAATAGTCTCAGCTAAATATATGCACTCGTGTCTGAAAGACAAAAAAAAAAAAAATCAAACTCTTAAGTATTTGCAAGTACAAATATATAGCAAAGTGTGATTCGCACCCTATAAATGTGAATATTCATACAAGTTAAAACTCATCCTAGAAGCCTCCTATTTCTCAAAAAAGTGATTCAATTAATGGGATCTGGTGTGATACATAAGACTACAAATACATTTCTGAAAAGCCAGAACCTTTCTTTGAACATTCTTACAACTCATCAGAATGAGTTAGAACTGAGTACTAGTTTTTGACGGCAGCAAATGCACAGCCATAATAAAAGGCTCGGGTTTAACACAATCACAATGTTTACAACAGGAACAGACATAGAGAATATAGAAGTATCACTTTCTTCTTTTAGGAGATATTTTCACCCTAAACTTTGTCCGAGAAATAAATTTTTTGAGCTGCGTACTGATTGAGTATCAGTAATAGTTCAAAACTATACATGTCCATAATTGGTGGAGCCAATAGTTGACCTTAACCTTTAGCCAAATTACCAGTACAATGAGACACTGATAAACCTGTCTGTTATCAATTGAGAAAGAAGTAGAAGCCAAGAAGAAGGCTGATACACACAATAGCAACATGAAATATAAACACAAAAAAGAACTAATCTAACCTGGAGCAAGCTGTTTGCTTCAGCAAGTTTGTAGCCAAGAATCCAGAACATGTATGTCAACTGTAGTCAATATAAATTAGAAACATCTTTGCTGAAAGGTTGGTATTAACTAAAAGCACGAACATATAACTGATTTGAGTTGAACGAAAATAAAAATAAGGAAAAAAAAGATAAAAGTTTTGATCAAACAACATATGAAAAAGATAAATAGAATTCAGTTTCCCCACCGCTACAGCTGGAGCTCTCCCAAGTCCAGCAGTACAATGAATATATGTTACACCCCCATTACGGTTTATGACTTCATATAACTGGCCAACAACATCAGGAAGCCTCATTCTTAGATCAAATGCATCGAAGTCCCTGCCAATATAAGGGTCTAATATAAAGATAAAATACAGTTCCAACGGCGTACATGTTGATAAACATATTAACCATACGATTCCATTGAATTTAATTGCCAATGAAGACAAGGACAATTGACAAAAACGTGACAATATTATCATAAAAAAGGAGATGCTGAGCTGCTCATCAATTTCTCACCTTATTTCAGCACGAACATGCTCAATGTCACCACATTCTTTTGCACACCCTTGAATGGCTCCTATGTCAACATTAAAGTATCTGTAAAGACCAGTAAAGGAGTAGACAAATGTTCAATGATCGCCATGAAAAAATAATATGTATACAAGTGCATGAGTTGCAAATAAAAAAAACAGGTCATTTTTTTGGGATGGATACTCAAGGTCCGAATTCCGTTGCAGACAGAATATTGTTTTCACTCCTATATCCCGCAACTTATCAACATCAGCAGGTGACTGCACACAACAGTATATAGCTAGTGAAGTAAAAATAAATGAACTAGATATGTTCAAATAAAAATCTAACAGTTACCTGTGGGCATGATCCTACAATCAAGTTTGGCAATATAAAGTCATAGTTCATACCCAATTCATGCCTATAAGTTAACACTGAGACACATATGACAAATGGAATTATCAGAACCACAAACAATACAAATCCTCTATTCTACATTAAAAAAAAAAAATTACAGTCAACTTACCAGCACCCATGGCTTGTGTCATATTGTTACTATATACCTCCGATTTCTTCTCATCCATTTCCGTGATGCTTGTCTCAGCATTGGATACGGGTCCAGTTGATGCCTGAATTCAAAGATGAAATTACCCAAAGAGCACTAGAGAAGTTCAAAAAACAAAAACACCACCACTACTTATGAATCAAAGAACTACCTCTTAAAAATAAAAAAAGAGCCACTTCTGTTGGCTCAAATCTAGATCAATTGCATTCAGAGAAAGTTGATTTCAAAGTTCAAACAAAACAAACACCACTAGTTAAAAACCAAAGAAGTGCTCTGTAGGAACTAATTTGGGTGAAATCCAGTCAACAGCTACTCCAATGCAGACTGAATCTAATATCTTCAAAAGAAATAAAAATTCTCCTTCCAAATAAAACCAACATGTACAATTTTTTAAGGGGGGGGGTGTGGGAACTAACTAACCATAGCATGACCATTATACAGAAATACAAAAATGACAATTACTAAGGAAAATTGGCATGACCTGAACAGAAAAACTGCATCTACCAGCGCCAAACTCTGTAGCCTTCCCCAATCCCTGGTTCAATTCAACATATATAGAGCCAATCGAAATCACAGATTTAAAAAAAAAAAAGACGTATAATAATAATAAAACGATGGTAAAAGTTGCAAATACCAAGTAGACAGGGATCGGATGCGTTCCATTACGGGGTTTTAATAGACGTAAAGGCAAAGTAGAGGACCTGCAACAGTAAAAAAGTTGACTTTGAGAAGGGAATTTAGCAAAAGGAACATGGGGAGAAAGGAGAGATGGGTATTGACGATTGAGTGCCTAGGATGGGATTGGAGGCAGTTCATGGCCAAATCCGGGGAGGTGGAGACTGATTGATGGAGGGAAAGATTAACTGAGAGCTTTCGGTGGAGATATCAGTACTGGATCGATTCTACTGACCTTTCAAGGTGCACACTAGACGATACAGTGGTCCATGCTCCCTCAAATTATCTATTCTAAAAATTCTACTTAAAACTGGGGTTTAAATCGACTCAACGTTTAATATAAAATTTTAATATTTTTTTAACAAATTAAATCAAAACAATATAATAATTATTTATAACTATTAATTATAAATAATATTATTTATATTTTTACATAAAAAATATATTATAGAAAAAAAACTAAATCTTCAATCCTATAATAATAAAACTCCAACAATATCAATGCTCAAGTGGAATTCGATCATACTTGACTCAAAATAATATAACTTGAAATTTGATTCGGTTATCAAATTAGTCGAGTCTCACTCTCAGTCGGGCGAAATTTGACTCAACTCGTGACTAGCCTTACGCATGGGGTCACCACCTTTTTTTTTTTTATAAAACTTATAAAACTAAAAACCCTAAACCATAGTAAAACAAAATACCACATTATACCATACATATTATTATTACACGAAGGTCTTCTCTTAAATTATAAGATCCCTTAATTTAGTTCTACATTTAATACTCAATGGGGTAAGATCTTGTTTATATATATAGATGAATTATAAATCTTTAATTTGATTAACCATTTTTTAAGATATAACTTAAAAACCATTATATTATATTTTGGGTTAAATTGTTAAAATATTATTTACCAATTACGGGCTAAAAAAAAGGCGTTGGCTAAAGTTAATAATAAAAAAAGTGTAAGAATTTGGGGTGGATTATAAAATCATTCAACTCGGTCCACCTCAAATATTTTGGATAAGATCCTGATTATAAATTAAGATGAATTATAGATCTTTAACTTGTTTAATCAAATAGAGATAACTTAATCTATTATATTAAACTTTAGACAAGGTCGTTACATAAATCTCCGCCTGAAATATTGAAATACAGAAATACAGGGTAGTCATCCAAAAAAGTTTGGGCAAAAGTTTGAAAATAGGGGTATAACATTATAAAATTATCAAAAGAGGGTATTTTTCTGAAAATCTTAATAGCAGTGGCTATGCCCAGTGTGTGAGATTTGGGCTCGTCAACAACATCCGCCCAAGAGATATAACATATCCTAAAAATTGTAAAAAGGAAAAAAAAAATTAAACAGTGGGATCTGGTATTGGCATGCACAAACTCCAAGTTTCCAACCCAAAATACGAGTGTTAAGGTTGGGTCGGCCCCAACTGGATAACAAATATGATTCGATTCGAGTTCAGCTGAATTGACTTGACCCGATTCACTCGATAAGCGAACTGTATAGAGACGGTAGCCCATTAAAAAGGCCCAATATATATTAAGGCCCATTAATAAGGACCAATATACAGTAAAGTCCATTAATAAGGCCCAAGAGTAAAGCCCAGGCCCAACATCACTTTCTCTTCCCTTTTTTTACCTACTAGCTTCCTCCCCAAGCAGCAAACCAAACTCTCCCCCAAGTTTTGATCCCAATTTTATCTGGTAAGATTTTCGCCTTCTGATCCCAATTTTATCTGCTTCCGATTCTTGCTTTCTGCGTCCGATTTTGCAGTTTCGAAGTTGGTTGCGTCGATTTGGTGACCCAAGATCCAATCTTTCTTCTGTCTTTTCTCCGCCAGGTTCCGAGCAGGCACGATGATCCTCGACACCACGGGGTTGGAGTCGTTTGCGCCGTTCCAGATCGGCGCCGGCGACGTCGCCGGCGACCGCGGGCCGTTCTCCGCGCCGTCGTTCCAGTTTCCGATCACCGACAATGTGGGCGGTTTGGTGGTGGTGGTGGGATTAGGGTTAGGGTTTTCTTGGGTTTAGGTTCTGATTGCCGTTTGTTTGTTTGTTGTTTTCTGTTGCAGTTTGACGAGTTTCAGAAGAAGTCCGTGCAGATGGTGAAGCCGGCCAAGGGGACGACGACGCTGGCTTTCATATTCAAGGAAGGGGTCATGGTGGCGGCGGACTCTAGGGCCAGCATGGGAGGGTATATATGTGAGTGGTGGATTTTTTCTGGTGCAAATACAAGATTTTTTAGAGCATTTATTATGTCGGATATATTTTTGTTAGTTGTTTGAGCTACGTGTTTCTTGTCCATTAATTTTGGATTTTGGTTGTTGATGGATGTAGATTTTTAGTTCATTGGAATCTGATAACTTCCCCTAGTGGTCGGTTTTGACTCTGTGCTTGTTGCAGTGTTGCTTAGAGTTTGAGGTATTGTTAAATTTCTGATTAGGGCTATGCATTGGAAGTTTTCTTTGACTGCCATTTGCATCCTATTTAACCCAATTTTATATGGATGATGATGATTTTGCTGATCAATTCTGTCATCTTTCATTAGGTCCCCCTTTCTGCATTGATGCAACTATTACTGTTTTAGTTTTAGCGGAGTCGAATAACATGTTAAATTGCTGTGGTGTTGGTTATGGATTGGTTTTGAGTTTAGGTTTTGTTTTGACTTGAGTTGATAATGGTGAAAATGTAGCGTATGCTGTTTTGTATTGATTTTGTAGACTTTTCGGAAGTTCCTATTTGCTATTTTTTGTATGATTGTTAGCCTGGGCCTTATGGATTATGCAATATTCCTTAAGGTCCTACTCCTGTGTGAGACTATTGATGCAACTATTGTCATTTTAGTTTTATCAGGATCTGATGCCCTGGATTTTGAGTTTATACATGTAAGTGATGGATTAATAGGTCATTTGGGGTACAAAGATTTTGTGAGTCAAAAATTGAACGTTGAGAGAAATCCTTTGAGACATAAAGGTTTCATTTTAGAGCAGTCATGTGATTTGTTGGATGTATTGACTTACTAGTTCTTGTAATAAACTTTGTTTAGTTTGTTGGTTATATCCTGAATCCTAATGGTTTTTATCTTGTGAAAATTGAATATTGGTTCAACTGTGTTTTCTTGGTACATTTTAGTACAAAAAAGACTGATCAATGTTGAATAAGCCATAGCCTTTGAGATCATTGCTAGCAGAATCAACCCATCGTTTAGTTTCTTACATGGTCACAGATTGTTATAGGTTTGAAACTTATCATGATAAACAATAGAATTATGCTCAGTAATATGCTGAGTCAACTTGTATTGGGTAAGATTTAAATCACACATGTAAAAATTATAGTGCTAGTGCATCTTAATATTCTTGATCCAACAAAATGTTCTGCCCCTGTATGTATATATCTGTAATGCCTACATTTGGTCCAGAGTTAAGGATAATAATGGCGCATTTTGTAGAATTATACATAATAACAAGAGGGTATTAGGCACATAAATGATAGGGAACGTTTATATGTGTGAAGCGTAGTGATGTATATAAATTGCTAAGATAAAATTCCGTGTTTCTGAATTTTATTGCAGCATCCCAATCTGTGAAAAAAATCATAGAGATAAATCCGTACATGCTTGGTACTATGGCTGGTGGGGCGGCAGATTGCCAATTTTGGCATAGAAATTTGGGTATCAAGGTCATTCAATTGCTTTATCCTTCATATTGTTATTCTGTTTGTTTTGTTTTTTCTATTTATATCTAGTTATCAACAATAATTCAGATTCATGTTTATTAGTTTACTCTGGGTGAATGGCTTTTTCAGCTGGCTTTCTCTATTGTTTTACAGTGTCGGTTGCATGAGTTGGCAAACAAAAGAAGGATTTCTGTTGCCGGTGCCTCTAAGCTTCTTGCAAATATTTTGTACTCGTACCGAGGAATGGGTCTATCTGTTGGAACCATGATAGCTGGATGGGATGAAACAGTAGAGAGCTTGCTACATTCCACTGTTTACAATCTTTATCATCTACCTCTTTGGTATGTTAGTGTTGCTAATTTTCATGCTTGTTTTAACCTGTGATTCAGGGCCCTGGTCTTTACTATGTAGACAGTGAGGGTGGAAGGCTGAAGGGTACACGTTTCTCTGTTGGGTCAGGATCTCCATATGCTTATGGTGTTCTTGATAATGGGTAGGTTTACCTCTTTTTCTTTTATTACCCTTCAATAATTTAAGCACAACTCATACAATTCTCAACAGTTACCGGTATGATATGTCAATCGAAGAGGCTGCTGAGCTTGCTCGCCGTGCTATATACCATGCTACCTTCAGAGATGGAGCCAGTGGTGGTGTTGCTAGCGGTATGCCTACTTTTCCTACCTTTTCAGCTGGCTAACCTATGATTATGTAATTTACACCTTGCCTAGTTATCTATGCTAGTGTATCTATGAATGACTCATTGACTGTTAAGATGTTGTATTATTTATTCTATTGACCGTTTATGTTCGAGTCCTAAATTGATAAGTTTTTTATGTTGTTACAGTGTATTACGTTGGTAAAGAAGGGTGGAAGAAGCTATCTGGAGATGATGTTGGAGAGTTGCACTACAAGTACTACCCTGTAGCTCCAGCTTCTGTTGAACAAGAAATGGCAGAGGCCTAATCGTTCGGAGATTGTGATGTGTTAGTGGATTCACATGAAAACTTACAAAGATCTGTCAGATTCTCTTTACTCAAGTTTGTCAACCAATAGGTGCACATACTTGAAACTGAAAAAAATGTGCTACCGATTAAGACTAGCTTTCCTTCGGAATTTGTTCCACATTATTTTGAGCTTCCGAATGCACTTTTTTTACTGCAGGTTTTTGCCAGCCAGGGGCTCCAATTAGTATGCAGATGATTTGTTGTTGCTCCCAAATTATTATATTCGAGTTTGATGCTAGATCTCGCGTTTAAGATTTACAATTCAAGTAGGGTTGAGCTGTTTTCAATTTACGTGCTGCTTTTCTCAAATGGTAATTTTATTCGTAATTTTCCGCCTAAAGCAAGAAATGGGGGACATACAACCAACTCATTAATAGTTTGGTAAAGTCTGGATCTACTTAACGATTGTGACTAAACTACAACTACATGAGCTGTATATTTCCCTGTTAAGCTAATTCAAACAAGGTCGCTACCAGATTCAATTTCTGGTTCCGTCAAATGAACAACCTTTTGTTGCATCTTTAATATTCTCTCATTAGGTTCAACGTCACTTGCACCATTTCTTGTTCTCAATCTTGGAAATGGTCGATCCAGCCATTTAAATGATCTCCTCCACAAATTGCTGCCGGAAGAGCTACCATAATGTGCCTTGTTCAACATCCACAGATTTGATTGCATGATGCACCTCATTAGTCTTGTAAGCCCCCATCGACAACGATCGATTTAATCTCCTTGAAGAAGCTAGGTTAGACTCACGTTGATTGAAGGGAATTAGAAGCGACGAACATCGTTTGGTAACAGCTATTCTTGAGTTAAATTGTGTACAATTAGGAGGATCTGCAACAAGATCATGACTAGCACCAACCTCAATAACTTCCTCCATGTCCTTGCTAGCTAACTCCATGAAACATTTATCCACCTTCACCATCTCTGATCGACAAATCGGGCAGTTTGAATGTGCCACAAACCATTCATCGATGCATTGGAGATGAAATGCATGGCCACAGACCATCAACAATCGGACGAGCTCCTCCTCCAGCAACTCCCCCAAGCAAACTGCACACAGAGTCTGTTGTAGAAGGCCATTGCTACTACTGTAACAAAGAATTGGGATGGAATTGAGGACATCTTGGCTAATCCCCTTGTTCTTTGTGGTTTCTTGTGGTGATGATCCAAGTGTACCGGTTAATATGAATGGTGAAGTGTGCCTTCTTGGAGCCGATCCCCTAGTAGAGCACATAATGATGATGAATTGGTAGATCAGAAGGGCAGCGGCAATGGCCGAGATTAGGGCAATGGAGATCACAAGAGGGCCGACGATAAGGCGTGGAGATGGGGGAGGGATTGGAGAGTCCATTTCTTAACTGGGTTGTGGTTCTTGTGCAACATTTCATGGTGTATATAGGAATGGCAGCAAGTTTAACAAGCAAAGGGGCGATGGAAACAATTTCATGGTTGGTTTGCTCACTATGTAAAGTCTATAATTATTTTTGCCGGCTTAAGAGCTGGATAAATATCGTATAACAATGTTGGAAGGGGTGATTAATAGCCAAAAATCAGATTTCCTTGTTCTTTTCGGCTCCTGGGTACTGAGAGTATTGGCTTGTTATAGATTGAACTAGTTTTGATTTTATATTTGAAGAGTTTGGCAACACATCGCACGATATATGCATCATCGATATATTCCACTGCTGCCAAAGTTCATTAGCCCACTGCATGGTAATCATCAGAATAAGGCAACATTTGAGCGCAGGCACGGACGTCTGAACGATCGAATCTGACCATTGTGTCTAGTGATTGAATTTGACAGAAGTGTATGATTAGCTCTTGAACAACTCCGGCTAAGTTAATATCACACATAAAAAGCATGCATGATACGAATAATCTTGAGAGTTGCAAAAATTAAAATCAAACTTTTTTGAAATGGTGTTTGAAACTTGGGATAAAGGGTTAAACAAGCAAGCATATATGCACATCCGACATCAACCAAGTAGTATTTTTCTGTAACAATTTAGAATTATATAATGTGTTCAATGATCTAAGGTCTCCTATCTTCTAAAATGTTTGCTCCTCGAGTCATGCAGCAATACTCTGAGAATAATTGTACCATATGATGTCAAGAAGAAATAATTTTATCAATCACATACTACATGCCAATGTTTATCTCTCAGGTGAAAATTCATGTTTATCACATTATCTTTCAAACAAGCTACAAAATTCTTTATAATCAAAAGTTACTCAATTTCTGAATGGTCATTACATTGAGACAAAATCCATTAGATGCCATGATAAAAACTAGACAAGGACAAGGATTAGATATCACGAACAAAGAAAATAACAAGCAATCGTCATACTCCCCCCATTAGAGCTCCATGGATTGCCTCCTTTCCACTTCCAACCTACCTTACCCTTGTTAAATTGCCTAACAAGCTACTAAAGATGGTTTATGTTGGCCTCTCACCTTCCCTAAATCGAAGTATCTCCACTCCCAAGTAGTCAATAGAGCCTTGAACAGCAACATGAGGCTTGCCAACAGTAACACGAACAGCAGAAATTTGAGGAAATTTCATTAACGTAGTGTTTGCAATAAGTTGAGCAACTGATTCAAGAAGATTTTGAGATGGACCTTCCACAACCTCCTTGACTATCCTGCAACGACAAAAAAAAAATGGTGTATAATGAACAAACATTTCAACAAGAAGTAGAGATGAATGAATTATATGGATTTACCTGTAAATATCAGTGTAACTAACAGTATCTGATAAGGAATCCGTTTGACCAGCTCGATGCAGATCTAACCAGGCATCCATATCAACCAAAAACTTCTGACCTAGTTTCTTTTCTTCAGGTTTGGCACCATGAAATCCATGGAACTTCAGTCCCCTAAGCACAAGCTTGTCGCTTTTTGGCAAATCTTTTCCGTCCATAACTTCAGTGAAAAGAAGTAAATCAACACCAAAAACATTTCTACAGGCCTTACGGTGTCTTCTTAATTTTCATTTCAGATACCAAGTGAGTAGATCTTAGCCTCTGAGTTGCTCTCACATGGTGCCTTTTCATGGCCAACATGAGCCATGTGAAAATTTTTTACCATGAGCGCAAGAGTTAAAACCCAAAAAATTTAGTTGGGCGTTTGAGCAATTTACATAATAATTACAAATAAAAAAAACCAATGTCATGCAAACAGATAGAAACCAAAGACCTCCATCTAAAGACCAATTCTTTCCAAGTTCCAACACGAGGCACCACTGTTCTTATGAAGATAACTTCAAATATTCACGTGTTTCCACTTCAAAAAACTTCTTTTCTCAAATAATTCAAGCACAAAAACATGGAAATTTGTACTAAAATAGTAAGAGTTTGCACCTCCCATTGGGCTAATGGGTATTACAGAAAGTTTGGCTTGCTTAGAACAAATAACAAACCACAATCTAAACAAGGTCATTGATACAATAAACATCCATGAAACTTCACAAATAATCTGTTTCAAAAGTAACCAAATAAAACACCCAAGATACATCAAATACCCTTGGAAAATTTTCAACATGGAGAAATCAGACCAATCGTCGGCTAGAACTAACTAAACAAGGTAACCTGAGCAACAATTACACGTGATTTAAGTCCACACGTCAACCAAACAATTACTAAATGTCCACTCCAACCCACACTTTGAAAATGTTGATACTCCAATAAATTCTCAGTAGCAACATTCTCAAACTAATTAAGTCAAACATATAGCATGCAATATAGTAACAGCCCAAAATTACAGTTATCATGTCCATAAAACTACTGGAAAATTCAGAGTAACAAGATAACACACTATTTCCCACAAAATTTCCCAACTGCCAGCATCTAACAACATCAAAGCCAGTTAAAAATCATCATAAATCTACAAACTACGTCCCTAGCAAACAATCAATGGACCCATAATGGAAAAAAACAAGGTTGTTTACGAAAAAGAAATAATTTCGAATCTAACAATCATGAGGACGAGTGGAGTAATGGTGGGTCTAGGAGGCTCCGGAGAACTCACCAGTAGTTGCCATGACGACAGCTAGGAAGTAATACAATCTACAGGAAAAACTGATTTCCCAAAATCTTCCATACAATGAAAATAAGGAGTGATATCGAATTCTTTTCTGCTTAAATGCCCACTCTGGTTCCTGAAATTTGGCAAACTTCATCCAATAATTCAACATTTTTATTGAGAAGCTTGTGCCAACTCTCCAAACCATTTGACATGCTCCCATCAGCTAATCCATGGTCGTATAGTTATAGGTTTCTGGCACAATAGAACAACATGTCCCCTACTCTGTCCTTCCTATTTACTATTTTTCCGAGTATAATGTTAGTAACATTAGAGACAGGTTCTGCATATGTAAATGCAGG
Source organism: Piper longum (assembly GCA_032619315.1). Classification (NCBI taxonomy): domain Eukaryota; kingdom Viridiplantae; phylum Streptophyta; class Magnoliopsida; order Piperales; family Piperaceae; genus Piper; species Piper longum. The sequence continues at coordinate 15,780 of JAVDBV010047616.1, forward strand.
CAGTTATATCCAATGAGGTGCACAATGTTTTTGCAATTCAATGAGCCAAAAGCATTATCTCAAAGTAGAGGCCCCGCAAGTATTTGGAAGAAATCCATTTGCAGCCATTTCACTCAGAATATTCAGCACCGCCTCCACATTCCCTTCGTTATGGTTTATTCCAATCAAGGTTTTGGAAACTTCCGCTTCACTGATTAAACACCTACTCAATAAACCATGCAAAACTTTGGCAAGCACCTCACTCAATCCAATACTGGAAAGCTCTTTCACCAAGGCAATAACACAAACTGCATTTGGAGTAAATCCGAGTCTTATCATTTCTTCGTATAGTTGAACTGCGTTTCTAACATTTCCGCTTTTACAATAGCCATGAATCATAACATTGTAAACAGAACTATTAAGAGTGCAGTTTTCCTTTACCATCGACTCCAGGACACTTTCTGCCTCATTCATCAAACCCTTCATGCAAAATCCCTTCATAAGTGAGATTGCACTTTGAATTTTGGAGGTTTCACAATGATTTATCAATGTCTCAAAAGTGATCTCATTAGGAATTGAATTCTCGTAATATAACCTAAACAGCAGTTGCTTTGCTTCCTTAGTGCGTGCAAGTTTAGTTAGGCCATTAATAAGAACGTTGTAAGTAACGAGATCAGGAAGTATGCCCATTCTCAACATTTCATCATGCAGTTGGAGAGCTTTACATATGTCACCCTCGATGCAGTAACCATTCATCAAAGTTGTATACGTTAATTCATCAGGTTTTAAGCCTAGACACATAATTTTCTCAAATACATCACGTGCTTCAGTTAGTCTCCTTTGCTGACAAAGACCCTGTATTAAAGAAGAATAAGCAACATTATCCATTAGCAAACCCCTTCTGGCCATTATATTGCATAATCTATGTGCTTTATTCACCTCACCATTCTTAACATAACCATTTAAAATTGTGCTGTAAGTGACAACATCAGGTGTCATCCCTTTTACCTCCATCTTCTCAATAATATTCATTGCTTCATCCATCCTCATTAATTTACAATGTCCATTAATAAGGGCATTATAAGCTGCTAATGAAAATAGAAAACCATTCTCTTCCATCTCCTTAAAAACATTGTTTGCATCTTCTAACATACCCTGCTTAGCAAACCCATCAATCAATGACGTGTATGTTATCTCATTTGGAGTAAGATCTCTCTCACGCATTTGATTAACAAATTGCACAGCTTTCTGCAAGTTCCCAGCTTTGCACATAACATCGATCATAGAAGTGTAAGTAACAACGGTTGGGACAATACCTTTGTGAAACATTTCTTCAAGCAAAACCTGCGCTTGGTATATATTTCCTTCCTTGCAGTAACCATTTATAAGTGTATTATATGTGATCCTGTCTGGTGACAATCCCTGACCAACCATTTCAGCAATGAAAAGAAAAGCTTCTTTCATCTGCCCATTCTGGCACAACCCGTTTAAAATCGCATTGTAAGTGATCACATTAGGCTTCAAGTCCCTTTTGTGCATATTTCCAATCAATTTGTAGGCTTCATCCAATTTTCCCTGCTTACACAAAGCATCTACCATTGTATTAAAAGTAACCACATTTGGCAAACATCCGTTAAATTCCATCAAATCAAAATACCCCATTGCTTTCTCAAACTCACCTTCAGCAAAAAACCCTCTCATTAGTATATTGTAAGTGAAAATATTGCACGAAATCCCATCTTGAAGCATTTGCTCATACAACCCCTCAGCATCAGAAAGTGGCCTCCTTGATTTAAACATCGCATCCAATATTGTATTATAAGACAGAACACCCAGCATGAATCCGGAGGACTTGGCCAAATGAAGAACACTCAATGCCTTCTCTGGCATGTTTAGCTGGGAGTAGGACTTCACCAACAGATCAAATACCGAAGATGAGGCAGAATCGCATGAAGTGTACGTGGCCTTGAGAGAGTTAAACACTTTGAAGGAGTTTGGAGGTTCTGCAGTGATGATATCAACAGCCAGCACCTGGGCTGACTTGAAGAGGTGGAATTTGGTGAGGATATGAAGAGCAATGGACTTAGGACGAAGAGTGAAGAAACTGTGGTGACGTGCCCATTGAAGGAATTTAAGCATCAAAGGACGGGAGGATTGGAGTAGCAGGAGAAGATAGGAGGCAGCTTCCGGGGTGAACTGGGAAGACAGGGGACCCAAAGCTCGAGCAGCCGAGGAAGGTGAGTATTTAAGCAGAGTATAAGCTTTCTCAGCAATGGAAAATGCCGACGAACTCATGCCTCTTGTTTTTTAATTCCGCTTACTCAGAAAAATTCACAAAAGCCTCAAATTGAAACCACAATTATTGACCTGCAGAAAATACTACAATCAAAGTTCTGCCATTCGTAATCGCATGGACCCTGGTTTAGGATCTATGTCCCCGACACTGTCTGAGTATCTACTCGGATGGAAGAAGAAGAAAATAGTAAAATAAAAATCCTACAAATGCTGCAGAAACGCTAGTTGAGCAACAAAACACCAAGTTTTCATGAGATTTAGCACTTGAATGATCATTACGCATTGTGAAAGAGAAATGGCAATCACGACAAGACACCACCACTCCAAATCCCAAAACAATCAATTCTTTGATTTGATTAAAAAAAAAAAAGTAACCATTAGAGCTCTGACCTACAACATCGAAACATACCACTTAGGCAAATCGTCCTCCATGATAAACATCCATCTCACTAAACCAAACATGAACTACCCATGACCAGTTGAGCACCACATTGACATCATCTTTAAGAACAATTCATCAACATACAATAGATTGATTTCGCATTACAAATCACAGAAAAGCACCCACCAATCCAAATCGATTCCTCAGTCAAACTAAATATTATATATGTAAAAAAAAAAACATTAGGTCACAAACCTAGAAATAGCATATAATAATCCATCATCTACGAACAAACGCCAAACACATCATGGACAAATAATACCAATAAACAAAAAAAAAAAGAAGAAAAATCATTCGAGCACTAACTGAACAATCATTTGAAGAATCGGGTCTCGGGCCCTCACCGTCGTGGGTGGTGCCGCCGAGCCGCACTAAGCTTTGTCTGGCGTTGTTGTTGCTTTGATGGGGGAGACGGACGGGGTCTAGACGACACACGTCCAGGGGGCCTGTCAAATTGGGATTGGGCGGCTCAGGCCACCGCCCTTGGCCGGAACTCGACTGCAGTGGTCAAATCGGTTAAACCAGGCGAGCACCGAGTGCTACTACTACACCCTCGTTTGATTCGACTTCGTTCGGAAATTCGGAGTTCGATCATTTATATTAAATATAAATTAAATTATTTAAAATTTTATAATTACTTTTATTTAT